>CAMOHE010050934.1:16376-57908 GCA_946598075.1 Artocarpus hirsutus
TATGTTAGGTGATGAAACCATTCAGCGAGATGGAAAATTTAATTAAGGGATGCTTAAGAACAAAGGTAACCCAGTAGGTTACAAAGCAAGTAAAAGAAAGTAAACCTGATAGTATACAAGTTATGTAAAAAGGAATGAATGTTTAATATTAAAGTTAAGTTATCAATCGAGTAGATTGATAATATGAAAAGTCAGCTAATAAGTTTGGTGTCATTTGATCAGGACACAGAAGCTGACTAATGAAAGGAAAAGGAACGGAATAGGAAACGTTAGAGCTATAAACAAGTAAGTTCAAACCTCACCTACAGCATAAAGTAAATGATTTTCAAATGTTTATTCATATGTTGGCAATTGTTATGCAAATTGCTTTAAAATATGCTTGCATTTGTTATGTGAAAAGTTTTAAAGTTCAAAACAAGGTTTGCAAATGTATTTGCAAATATTATGTTTAAAGCATGATTGCATTTAATATGCATAAAGTTTTTAAATATCAAGTAAAAAATTTGCAAAGTATTTGTAATAATTATGTTTAAAGTATGTTCGCATTTTCTTAATACATAAAGTTTTACAGTTTAAGTTATAAATTTCCAGTTGCATTTGTTATGCAATAAGTTTTAAGAGTACAAATTATGATTTACAAATGTATTTGCATATGATATGTTAACATGTGATATGCTCACTTAAGTTAAAAAAAGGGTAAAATAAAGATAAAAAGAATGTGTCGTACCAGCCTCCGTGATGTAAGGTACACAAGTAAAGTTAAAGTTATGACCTCCTTGATGTGAGGTACACATGCAAAGTTAAAGTTAAGACTTTGGTGTTCGATAGTCTCAAGTCCTCCACAAGGGAAGCATCATGTTATGTTCTCATGGTAAATGATGTTGGTATGAGCACTGAAGGTTGCATATTGAAAGTGGAGATAAAGAATGATCATAAGATGCTCATAATTGAATGATCATAAAAGAGCATAAATGGAAACATGTATTTTGATTATTGCTCGTATTCCTTGAAATGAAATTTTTATGTGTTATGTTATGAAAAACTTTTTGCGAAATGTTTTACGTTAAGATGTTTATGAAAAACATTTTTATGTTTTCAAGAAAAGATTTATGAAGGATGTTTTAACAAAAACGTTTGAGAAATATCTTATGAAAAAAGTTTCAAAAATGTTTTATAAAAAACGTTTTAAGAAAAAGGTTTTTATGAGAAAAGTTTTTAAAACATGTTTAAATGATTTGTGAGATTATGTTTGATCTTATTAGATGAAAGCTTATTAAAAGTTCCTTCATGCTGTAGGTAGTCCTACAGGTGACCGGTAAGACTTGTTCGGAGAGCTCGGTGCTGCGAAGAACAGATACAAAGATTTAGGTATGGATACTACTATAGTTTGCTTCCGCTACTCAAAGAAAATGTTTTTCTACTATTTAATATAGTGTTTTCAAAATTTTAAGAAAATAAAAGTTTTAAGAAATGTTTTCAAAGTTTTAAGTTATATTTTACAAAATGTTTTATACAATTATAAAGTTAAGTTTCTAAGCTATGATTCAATAAATGTTTCTTATTAAGTTTTAAGAAATGATTTGAAATGGTTTTGAAGTCAAGTGTTGGGCAATGTCTCAACTCAAATTACGACAGAAGTCGCAACAGCTTTTGAGAACTTTTTAAAGGATGTTAAAAAAATTATTCAGTATTTTTCTTACAAGTGAGTAAGATTAATTATTAAGAAATGATGTTTAAAGAAAGTTAAGTGACTACTCGAAAAGGCGAGGTGTCACATGGGATGCCCTTAAATGTCCATAAATATCCATAGTATATATGAATATCTATGAAAATCTAGGATATTTTTAAAAATTTCTACAAAATATCAACCAAAAAAAAAATTTTTCTTTTTTGCACATAAACCAATTTTGCATCCCTTTTTTTAATTATTTTTCTATAAAATGTGATCGATATATTAAACCTAAAAACAATAAAAAAGTGTTTATCAAGACTTATTTAGTCTTTAAATAATTTTTACTTTTCAAATGAATAGTTTGTGCTCTTATGTAAAGCTCTATCTCATGTTACATGTAGACATGTGTACTATATTCTTTCTATTTTTTTTACTAGTTCTAATTATTATTCTTCATGGAGCATGTTGAGGGAAAAATTCGTTACACAATAATCTCTCCATTCCTCACCATGATAATCACTTTCAAACAAAGTAATTAAAGTAGTAAAGGATGATAATAGCAAAAACACGGATTTATAGTGGTTCACTTCAATTAAATACTACGTACACTTTGGGTTTGCTCAAATAGTAGGGTTTCACTATGAGCAAATATTATTTACAAAGCTAATGTTAGGGCTTGTACCAAGAATTGAACTTACGTCGTTCTCTAGAACTGGACTCTATTTATAGTTTATTAGGTCGGTCATATTCTGACCCTTTTGTTACAATTCAAATTTAAATACAAAATAATCTTTTATCTAATTGGCTTGATGACTTTGATGAGATCTTTCATTTAGTTTATCTTTTCTGCGTATCTAGAAACCTATAGATTTTGATAAGATTGAGTGCTTTTTGCCATCTTGGAGATCATCCTTTTAAATATTAAATGCAGTTTCCCATGATTCTTAGATTTTAAATAGCTTTGTAGTTATCCTTTCACCAATTCAAATATTGTGATGATTTTGGCACTATAAAGGCCAAGGTGAACATGGCCGAGATGAATACGGCTGAGTGTCTCTTTGGCTATCTCTCTAGCTTCATGTCTGACCTCATTTACATCGACTAGGTAAGTGGCTTCTTGTCTTCAACTATGTGGTCGACCTAGTTCTTGTCGACCAGGTGAATGACGTTAGCTATGTGGCCGACCTCATCCATGTCCTCTTGGCTATCGACTTCATCATTAGCTATATGCCCGATCTCATCCATATCTACTAGGTTATTGTCTTTTATTTACCAAAGCGCTAAGATGTCTATTATTGAACCAAAGGTGAAGGATAACTTTTTATCTCACTGAGAAAACAATCGCAACAATCTATTTATAGAGCACATAAAGACATGGTACAACTTAAATGAGTCAAATTGATAAGGATTCTATTATCTTGAGTTTTGACCCATAAGCTTAAGAACTAACCAAAGTTTTTATGGATATAATATTCCTTATATTTCTCAACTTGGGTTAACAATATTAACAATATCCAACTTATGCGTTAACAGTAGGAAAAGATCAAGAAACATACATATAGCACATCGACATTTACCTCCAACACTATTTAAAGGCAATATCCTATCATATGTATTGTTTAGATTAAGATTAAAACTTACACAATGCTTTCGAACAAGCTAGAAACTCCTTTTGGTATTGAAGGCATTTGAAGTTTATGTGTACTTTTTTATGTTTGGCGGTAGTTTTTATGTACTTTATTATATTATTATACCTTATTGTAATGAGTATGTAAAATAATATTAGAATCATAATCAATATATACAATGATGGTATCTTTTTATAGTAAGAAATATAACTCTCATATTAGATCAAAATTGTATTATTTATGTTATTAACTTGGTTCAAATTAAATAATATTAATAATTTTAGCATTGTGCAAAGCTGTAGGAAAAAAATACAAGTTTTCCTCAAGTATCTATTTTTTTCTCTAAATATCTGTTAATATTGACAATATCTACAACATTATTTGTACATTAAAACCTTAACATCAACATTCTTGTTGTTGACCTTGAAAGTCACCTTATTGTTTACTTGCACCATTTGTATCATCATTACCTTCTTATGTTGCTTTTATCAACCGGTTATTTGATTCATGTCTTTTAACATAAATCATTTGGTAAAATCAATTGAGTTTCCACGTGTGTCCATCCTATTTGCAAGCAAAAGCATGCACACATATTTAGCTGCTCAAGATTGCACTAAATCAGAGGAGTGAAAAAGTGGTGGGACCCATTGGCTGATCATGCGGTGAGAGGATATGCATACTGAAGACACGCTTGTCCCATTGGCTAAAGGAGAGATTGCGTGGATGCCAAAGTGGCACCACTCACTCTCTTTGCGTGTGAAGGCCTTTTTTTTCTTTTTAAAAAGCTTTGCATATGGGGGATGAAACCGTTCCCCCACTTCTTTCCTAGGGCCAGCAATTTCAGACACGGCACGATGACACGATGCAAAAACGACACGAGATAAACGGGTTTGGACCGCACATTTATTAATTGTGCCATAAATAGGTTGGCACGAATAACACGAAAATAAACAGGCTGAATTCGTGCTAACACGCTAAACACGCCTTAACATATTTAATTAAATGGGCTGTAAATGTGTTGACACGGCACGACACGATCCGCCCATTTATAACATATTTAAACTTAAAAATAAAAATATTTGAAAAATTTATAGTAGGTTAGTATTAATTAGATATTGTGTTTTTGTTAATTTTCTTTATTGGCTTTTTTTAATTTTTTTAATTTTTAGTTAATTGGGTCATAAACGTATCATATGCATACTGTTATCATGTCAACTCGTCACGGCACGTTTAATAATGGTGTTAATCATGCCGTGTCGTGTTATGCGTGCCATAGGCGTGTCATGTTTGTGTTTGCATTTTTGGCACGTTTATTAATCGTGTTGTGTCGGTGTTCGGGCTAAACGTGTCGTGCTGTAAACGTGCCGACACGAACACGTTTATTACCACCTCTATTCTTCCCTTATATCTTTTAATTCTTTTTTGTTTTTCCTTTTTTATTGCTTTTTTTTCATCCGTTTTATTCTTTTTGCTTTTCTTAATTATTTTTGCCTTTTTCTTTCTTATTTTTTTGTCATTCTTTTTTTTTGGCTTTTAACAATTTTTTTTTTTACTTCTCCAATCTCTTTTTTTTTTTTTTTTGTTTTGCTTCCTTTTATTTTGTTCTCTCTCCTTTTCTTGATTTGTTTTTCAATGCTTCATTTTTGTTTATCTTCACCTTTGTGTTATTTTTTTCCCCCTAATATCTTGTATGTTTTCATATTTACTTCATTCATTTTTTAAAAATATTTATCATCACAATTTTTTTACTTTTCCTTTTATAGCCTTTGTTATTTTGGTTCACAAAAATTTCCCTACCTACTTCATTCATTTTTTTAAAATATTTATCATCACAATGCCATCCCTTTTAATGTATTGAGGTTAAAAAAATTTCTTCTCTTCTCAGCTTGTTCATGTTAAACATTTTTGTCATGTAACAACCTCAAATATTTTTTTATATGTAACCATAAATAATTTATAGACTAATTTTTTTTGTTGGTTTTTTCTCTTATCTAATATTTTTTTCCCATTGAACTAACCTATTAGAAGAATAATAAATGAGTAAAACTAAACTTTAGAATAAATTTTAGAGATCCATGTCAAAAGAATACAATGAATACATGTGCAGGGCACGTGCTCTTTACTATTATTATATAAAAGATGCTGTCTTTTCGCGTGCTCTCATCGCATTTTCAGTACTCTATTTTTTTCTTCTCACCTTTGTGGTTTTTTGTTGTTTTTTCTCTAATATCTTATATATTTTTAGCCGCTTCATGTTTTTTTTTTATGTTTACTATCAAAATATTTCTTTTAATTTTATCTCATTACATATTATTTAACATCATCTAAAATATTATTTTATTACGTACAACTACTAAATTTTGATCATATTCATTTCCACTCAAGCTTTTTTTGCCTTTATCATTTTGGTCTACTAATATTTTCCTACTTGCATGTTTTTTTTTTTTTCCAGTGGCTCGATCCCTTCGTTACCACCATAAACCAAAAAAAATTCTCATAATTATAGCTCAATCAAATATGTCGCACCGTAAGCTTTTTAAGGTTGGATTAAATAGAATTCGATTCATCATATTTAACCCTTTTTCCACATTCTTCTTCTCTTCTTTTTTCATATATAGTTTTCTCTTCTTATTTTTTTACTTTTTTTTTCAACATACTCGATAAACATGGACAGAGTGTGTGCATTCACTCTTGTGATTAAAATTGTTAAAAAAACTGATGCTTTAAAGCACGAGTACCTAGGGCTGGCAATTCGTGTTCGCGTGTCGTGTTTTTGCCAATATGTTTATAACACGACACGATTAAACTAAACATGAATACGACACGATTAATAAACACAAACATGACACGATTAATAAACGTGCCTAAAATATAAACATAAATATGACACGCCTATAACACGTATAACATGACACAATTAAAAAAATAAATATTATATTTTTTTACTATATAATTTTTTTACACGATTAAAAAAATAAATATTTAATTTTTTATTATATAATTTAAATATTAGTGTAAATAATATAATAATTTCTAATTATTAAATATTTTAAATTGTATTTTTATTTTCTCCTCCAGTCTTTAAATTATTAAAAAATTTAAATTGTATTTTTATTTTTTTCTCATTATAGAAAAATTGCTTTGAAGCCATAGACAAAATGCACGCTTTGAAAGGAGAAACTAAGGGCTAAGGCATTATATTAGAGAGGAGTTGAGAGACATCTTATTTCACTTTTGATGTGGGACTTTTGGTTTCAAAAGCAAAAAAACATAATAAATATATTAAAAGTTATTATTAAATACCAAATGACAACCTAGGTTTGGGTTCCAATCTTGAACCTCTAAAATTCTCAAATTTTTTTTATTTTAAATTTAAACATGCTATAAACGGGCGAGTCGTGCCGTGTTAAACGTTTTAGCACAAATTTAGCATGTTTATTTTCTTGTTATTTGTGCCATCCTATTTATAGCCCAATTAATATTTGTGTTGTCCAAATCCATTTATGGCCTAATTAATATTCGTGCGGTCCAAACCTATTTATATCGTGTCATCGTGCTCTGTATAAAATTATTGGCTCTACGACTGCCTCTCCTAAAAAAGTACAAAAATATGAAAACTCTGATTTATAATAGGTTTGAGAAGGAATGTTGTAATGTAAACCCTACCTTTGGGTGTCAAATTTGAAATTAATCTAAATAAATAAACACCCTTTTTTTTTTAATCTCCAAGAAAATTTGAAAAAAAGAGTTAAAAAAATTTGAAATTTGGTGAATGACCTCTTTTTTTTTGCATTAAAAAAAGGCTTTTTTCTGAGCACCGAAACTGTCCCAGTTTTTTCAGAGAAAAGAGAAAAAATACTGTATCAAAGAGAGGAACCCAACCATGATGAAAATAAAAAAAACTGAAACTGTTTTGATGACCAAAAAATTAATTTTTTAATACCTAAAAAATAAAAAAAAAAAAAAAAAGAAACTTTTGCCCAAAAATTTTTTTTGGGGACTAGTTGTCCAATCTCGCCTTAATCTCCCATCTCGGTTCTTTTTGGCCTTTTGGTTGGAGGGTTTTTGCCCTTTTGATTTTGGAGGTTTTAGAAAGATAGAAAGGAGAGGAGAGAGAGGGGTAGAGGAGGGGTTGGATTTTTCTCCCTATTCTCAGAATCATGACCTGACCTGCTGCATTCTCACAAATTCCGCAAGACCAACAAGCAAGGAGAAGACCATTTCAAAAAAAAAAAAAAAAAAAAGAAGCCCCTTTCGTTCCCTTTCCTTTGCTTTCTCTCTACCATCTTCCCACCAAACTTTCCTTCTTCCCAAACAGACCAAACACATAAAAAAAAAAAAAATGAAAGTGAAAGGCGGAGGTAGAAGGAAGGGTGCGGCGGAGGAAGAAGAAAATTGCGGCGGAAATTCCAACACCAACTCAACAAACCCTCCTCCCCAAAATGCTCCTCCTCTTCTCGCTTTTGAAGATGCTCAGCCAGTAAACGACGCTGATGTTGGTGTCGCTCAACCGGAACCGGAGCCAGAAGCCGAAGACGACGACGCTGATGTTGAGGTTGACGACGAAGCTGAAGCTGATGAGGACGCAGACGACAACGCTGAGCGCCCCAAGCTCGACGAGGGTTTTTACGAAATCGAAGCCATTCGCCGTAAAAGGGTTCGCAAGGTACTCTTTTTCTGTTTTCTACTCTAATAAATCGTCCTTTTTTAAAAATTTCAGTGTGTTTTTCGTAGAAGATAAATGTTGGGTTTTGTTCTATTTGATTGTTTTATCTGATTATTGGTGCTTTCTTTTGATTTTGGTGGCGGTTTTCATTGCAAAAATTTCAACTTCTGACATTAGGGTCAGCTTCAGTACCTCATAAAATGGTGCGTGTTGGTTTGTCATATCTTAATTTTATCATATTTGTTAAGCACTGTAGTTATGGGTGGTTAACTTATTTCAATTTTGTTTGGATTTGGGTTTTGTATGTTTGTTTGCTTTGAAAGGCGTGGTTGGCCTGAGACAGCCAATACGTGGGAGCCTTTGGAGAATCTGCAGGCTTGTTCTGATTTTATAGAAGCATTTGAAGAGAGGTATTGTATTTTCTACAATCAGGGTTTAGTTTTTGAGGGAATCAGTTTAATATATGTATGTATGTATGTATGTATGTATGAAGTAGTTCCAAGATGGTACTAGTTTTGGTTATTTCTTATGCTATGGCCATGTCAGATTCTTCTAATAATTATAGAAATTGCCAATCCTTATAAAAGTGTATTTTATATGTACTTGTGGTAATTACTGACGTGGTGGTGATACGAAAGAAAATAATTAGAATCAGGTAGGCTATAATACGAAATTAATGTGTTTGAATATGTATGTGAGTTTTGAATTTTTGGTGTTGAAGCTTGCGATCGGGAAAGCAACGAAAGCGCAAGCGAAAGAGTGGGGCGCCCCATACTCAAGTGAAGAGGAGGCAGCCACGTTCTGTGGGGGCGTCCTCTAACAACGCAGGCTTGGAAACCAATGATGTCAACAAACCGCTTTTTGCTGCTGTTGGCAATTTGAGCCTTGCTAATCATTATGTCATCCCGCAACCTGTGTGTTTCTCTGGTCAAGAGGAGTGTAGTGGGGTTGTCAACAACAATGAAACAAGCAAGAAAGTGAATGGTGAAAATGGGCTTGTGAATGTTCTCCCAAAATGTAGTGGAAGGAAAAAAGCAAACGAGTATGATCCAAAGCTTAGTGAGCTTAAAACAACAACATTTACTAGTAATGCAGATAGACTTGCCATTCATGTTCAAGAAGGCAAGGCTTCAGAAGGTAATGGGTCTATAAATGGAATCACCAGGGTTAATTGCACAGAACCTGGTCAGAGCACTCGCAGCACTGGAGCTAAGAGAAGAAAGTCTGGTTCTGTGAAGAGGATTAAGCAAGAGCTGCAATTGTGTGAAACTCCTGTTACGCAAAATCTAACAATTGGAACCAACATTGTCTCCGGTGGTAGAGTTGAAATACCAGAATCTGGAAATTTCAATGTTGTGGGGGAGTATTCAAGTCAAAAGAATAGGACGACTGAATCTGATAATGCATCACGTATCACCAAGATTCTCAAGCCAATAGGTTATTCAGCTACTGTGATAAACAATGTCCAGGATGTTTCAGTGACCTTTATGGCCATGAGGTATGTCATTTAACTTTAACTTATATCATAGTATTAGTCCATTTTCTGGGTCGGGATCTTCTTCTCTAAAGTTTGATATGCAAGTTTTCCTTGGGACATATTGGGCTTCATAGGTTTGGGAGCATGACTTTCTAGTCTGGTGCTTGAAGGTTTTTTGTTTTTGTTTTTGTTTTTGTTTTTGTTTTTTTTTTTGTTTTTTTGTTTTTGATACAAAAAAACCTTTTCATTGATAATTGGTCAATTACAAGTAACAGAAAATGAGATATCCTCAAGACAAGGAAAAAGAACCAATTGAAGATAAATGAGCTAAAACAAAGCTGCCAACGAATTACATCCAACCAACTTAAAACAATCAAAGAAAAAGGGATTCCTTTGAGTTCTTTATCTGTTGAAGCCCAAAGAGATGCTGAAAATTTAGACTTTTCAAAAATATCAGATAAGTCCATCTCTTTTTCAAAAATTCTTGATTTTTGCTCCATCCATATGGACCATAATAGTAACAGAATCATGCACCTCCAAAGAACACTTGCCCTTTTGCTGCATCCAAAACCCTGCATCTTTTCCACCGTCAGTCTGGTGCATGACTTTCTAGTCTGGTGCTTGAAGTTGTGCAAGGTATTATTTTTTGTGTGCTTATGTTATCTTCCAACCTTAGGTTTTAAGATTCTAACTGCACCTTTGTTTTTCCTGGGCATATGGCTTGAGATTGTCACAAACTTAAGTCCATGATAAGGGACAATGGAGGATTGCCGACTGACTATTTTCTTACATGGGATGTAATCACTTGGACCCTCTCTCATGCTAATGCTATCTTTGTTACAAAAAATGTGTATAAATAACACAAATGATATGCTGTTTATTTTGTGCTTCAATTCATAATGCTTTTTAAAAATGCTTATAAGCTTTATGCTTTGGAACTTGCAAAACTAAAATTTTTATTTTTTGGATAATTTGAAAATGACGTTATTGTAATTTAAATAAAGAAATTTAACACATCAACCGATGAGAATCCACTGCCAAAATTTGATATATGCTATATTTGACACCAAGTACAGCATATGACACTAAGTATAGCATTGCATTAGATGATGGTTTGCTTATGCAAATGCTAAATTTTGGCATTGCATTGCTGGTATGTTCTTGTGAATGTTCAAGATCTGTTTTTAGCTTTAAATATTTCCTTCTTTTTAAAAACATTAGCAATAATCTCTTCTCTTGTTAGGATATATATGGTTTAAGGATAATGGTGTTAATTTTTAGCATCGGCTTGTATGTTCTCTATCATTGATACACTCAGTGTGCGAGGAAGTTATATTATTGATTTAAGATTCTGGTATCAATCGACTTTTACCAAATAGAATTGCTTTGCATTTACATCTACCATCAATTATGCTCATTAAAAGAGAAACATTGAATATAAATATTAGAAAGGTCTTGTTTGGAACACTATTTACCTAGCAGGACCTTTTCATTTCGTGTCATTATTATGGTTGGCTTGGGCCTGTCATTCGTTATGTTATTCTGAGAATTTGTCTCAACTGTCTTGACTTGGGAATATGCCTGTAGCAGCTACTTTTTCATTTGAACGAGTGAATAGTATTCATATTTAACTAACGTTAGTGGGAAGGGAAAAATGAATTGTATCCGATAGGCATGGTATCTGATTTATAATTAACACATTCTGCTACGGCTGTAGTACTGAATGGTTATTAGTGATCCCCAGTTTGAAACTCTAGTATGTGTTTTTCTGAAGACATTATTTTTATCGGTAAAAGAGTATCCTATTTCACTTCCATGAGCTCTTTTGCTTTATACCATAGATAAAGGATCAAAAAAATTGTGTGCACCAGTGTGTTACTTACATATTCATCCTTGGGGGTTTTAGTTAGTTTTGGGAATTAGAAAATGTGAAAGTGGTAACCATTTTTGTTCGTATATGTTTCAACGGGAGTTGCATATCATAATAACTCCCTGTTTTGCCCAAGTTGGCGTGGATTAAGGGGGAGATCCTGGTTCAAATCTTAGAAACTGCTAACATTGTATCAAAAAATAAAATAAGATAAAATAAAATAAAATCATAGCTCTCTTTAAATGCATAAATGCTGGTCTCTAATATGTTTCTTTATTGTAGGGCTGATGGCAGGGAGGTGATGGTGGATAACAAGTTTCTCAAGGCCAATAACCCTCTTCTGGTAATTAAGCTTTCTTGTCATCCATTCTCAACCTACTTTAGTACCTTCAATTGCTAATTTATAGTAGCTGTCTGTTATTAGAAGTATTCTCTCTCATTTCTTTACTGATTTCCAGTTGATCAGCTATTATGAGCAACATCTCCGATACAGTCCTACATCGTGATTCAGCAGAAGCTTAAATGCCGAGCGTTAGCTTATTTGGATTGTCAGCTTCGCTTGCCGTTAGCTTTAGTGTCGTAGTCTTGTAGACTTTTAGTTGCAGGAGACACTGCAGTTCGACAAATGCAGTGCATTGTAAAAAGACCAAGTTCCATACCATGAATCTAGGTTATATACCAGCAGTTTCAATCTGACTCTACTCTTTTTGGTTTCTCCTCAGTATGACTGGAGCTTGTTATTATCACGTCTTTTGGGTCTTAGCATGGAATGATTTAGAAGGTTATATTTTATTGCTTCACCAGTTCGAAGTTAACATGGCATTAATGTGGTTTTACACTTTGTATCTGCCTTTTTTGGTACTCATATTACTCCCTTGTAAAGATGTGAAGTTACTAGAGTATCTTTGGGGAAAAGCTGTTCTCACCTGCATCCTTGATGAAAGCTGCTTAATTAATTTAAGCCTGTGATTAATTACATTGCTTTTGCAGAGTCTTGATTCCTTGAATAAATTATTTTTATCACTTGGCACGACTAATTGATGACACATTTTTCATATGTCTATTCTCAAATTTAGACCCTGATTTACAAGTAATGTCATTTTAGTCCTTGACTTTTAAAATATCACAAAACGAGTTTATGATCTATGAAATTGTACCATGCTAGTCATTTCTTAATGCAACTATTAAAATCTCAACGAGAAAAGCCATGGGAGGATCATATGCGGTTTAATTAAGTTAATTTTGTAATTGTACATGTGATTGCACCACCGTTAGAAGGAAGTTACGTTTTTGTCTGTTGAGATTTTAACAATCCATCAAGACAATTTTTATAGATGGAAGACTATAATTTAGGGACTAAAAGATCAGTTTATTTCTTTAAAATTCGATCGTGCTGTACATATCCTAAATCTTGGACTTGTCTCTGGATGGTTCTTTCAATGTCGTCATCACCGCCTTTTTTATCAGTGGACAAATCTTTGTCGTTTTTCTTGATGGTACCCGGAAAACATTTAAGTCATTTTCAATACCATTAGAGTCTAGGGTAGACTTGGTTATACAAATGATTGCATGGCATTTCTTTCAACGAAGATATATTTATGTATAGAGGGTTTATGTTGTATTTAAGCATCATCACTCCTATCAAACAATATGTTATTGCGATCTAATCTTATAAAAAGCTCAGATTTCCACAATATTAACTACTCCTAGTTTTCTTTTTATTTGTTGCCGCAATTTTCCTTAATTATACAGTAGCATAAACACTCGGGTGGATTATTTTAACTTAATGTCTTGTGGTTGGCCGCCAGTTTATCTAACAAGGAGAAACAATGCATACACACTTACATAGAGAGGGGTTGGCATTGGTCAACTAATCATTAGATATAATATAACAACACTAATCATGATTTTCTAGTCATCTTCATCTGCAGCTAAGAGAGAGCCTCTGCAATTTCCAAAGTCCCCCAAAACATCCATAGAAAGGAAGAAGTGCAATGAGAGAAAGAGGGCCATCATCATTGGTACCCCTTCTAACGGTGGGAGTCTTGGGACTGGTCATTTGTTGGCCTCTCTTAATGTCCCTTTGGGAAATTGTAATTCCCATTTTACAGCTAGGATCAAGCCTTGCTATAGTGCTGCTCGTTTTACTCTTGCTTGTACACCTTTCTTCCTTCTTTCCCACGTTCGGGAGGTCATGCTATGATTACGCCTCCTATGCCTCGGCCTCTGCCTACGAAGGTGGTGATGGGTTCGGATTTGGGATGGTTCTATTATTGCTCTTCTTGGTTCTGTATCATCTGGTCTGATCACCTCTCTGATGAGCCCCATGACATGCTTATGCTTTTGTTTTGCACATATGTACGTAAATCCCAGTTCCATGTTTTCCCTCTTCTTGCTTGCAGTGATTTCTTTATTACACAAAACAAAAAGCTTGATTTGGAAATTTCCCGTCTCAAAACCCAAAAGTTGAGTTCTAGTTAAGGTCAATCACCTTGTATCATAACTATTTGTCGTGTGCAAAAGTTGTCCTCAAAGTGGTAGTGCAAATTAGCCCCCGTGTGGAAGGAACTACGGAATTCTCATACAATTGATTTCTTCTGTTCTCTCTCTCTCTCTATTATTATTATTATTATTTTTCAGGTGGCTCTGAAGATTTCTTCTATTCTTGGCTTTATGTCGTTGAGAGTACACTTCACTACATATAACTCGCGCCCGACTAACACGTGTTCCATAGATTTTACGATTTAATCGGGTGTAACTCGGAATTGACAAAATTCGGAGTCTGAACAAGTTGTTTGCTCCTGTATTCGAACCTCAAACTCTAGCACTTGTACACAACCTTGGCACAAAAATTCACACTATTTTATGCAATAATCACTACCGGTGATGTTTAGTATTGCCAATTGCATTCCGAAACAAGCTAACACTTGTAAAGCATGAATATCAAGAAAATCCAGGGGACCAAAAACAATGGCATACTTTTGAACGATTGAAACAATAGAGAAACCGAAATTAAAGTCGAAAAACCGGCCTAATTCTTGGGAATGTTCTTGCCGACTATCTTCGCCGGAGCGATCCGGAGGAGATTTCCGGGCTTGCCAGGGACAGCACCTTTGATCATAACCACATTGAGGTCGCTATCAATCTTGACAATCTTGAGCTTCCTAATCTTCCTCTTCGTCCCTCCCATTCTCCCCGGCATCTTCTTCCCCTTGTAAACCCTACCGGGCGTCGTCCCGGCCCCAATCGACCCCAAAGCCCTGTGGCTCTTCGACCCGTGCGTCATCGGACCTCGCCGAAAGTTGTGCCTCTTGATCCCGCCTTGGAAACCCTTGCCGATCGTGATTCCGGAGACGTCGACCAAATCCCCTTCCTTGAAGATTTCATTGAATACGAGCTTCTGGTTCGGCTCAAAACCCTCAGCGGATTGGAGCCGGAATTCCTGGAGGTGTCGCATCGGAATAGCGCCGGCCTTCTGGAGGTGGCCGAGCTCGGGCTTCGTGAGCTTTCGGTCGCGGACGCGGCGGTATCCGACCTGGACGGCGTCGTATCCATCGGTGGCTAGGGTTTTGACCTGAGTGACGATGTTGCCTTCCTTGAACCCGACGACGGTGACGGGGACCACCTTGCCGTCGCTCTCGAAGAAACTCATCATCCCGAGCTTGGTCGCCATGACTCCGATGCCGGCCTCCACGCTCATCGCGACGACGGCGAGTGGCTTCCCCGACAACGTCGTTTTGAGGTTGGTACTCTTCTTTGTGGCATTGGGCGAGAGACGGACAAGAAACGACGAACGTAAACTGCAATTGAGATTGGGTTTGCGAGGAAGATACGCGATTGAGGATGAGACTGATATAGTCGACATTTTTGTTTTGTGGCTCTTGTTCTTCTCGTCGTCGTCGTCGTCTAGAGGAGGATTGAGAGGAAATGGTGCGACATTCAGACGCTAGTTTCGAAGTGGATTAGGAGACGAAAAGAGAGCAGAGGGAACAGTAGAGAGTAGAGTGGAAGGAGAGGGCGGTTGTCCTGCTTTTCCTTATCCAAATTGTAGACGACACGGAGCCGTTTGTCTGCCCGACCGTTGTTGTGGGCTTTTGAGTCTTTGGGCCTATTGGCAGCCCAAAATAACAGGCTAGTCTTGGGTTTTTATCAAGGAACTCTTTACATATAGGCGACAAAATAAATGTTGTGATTGAATTAGGTCACTTGAACGTAATATTTGTACAGAATGTCACGTTACATTATTATATTTTTTTTTATAATACTAAATTTACCCTATCAAATAATAAAAAATGCACCACAAGTAATTGAAAACAGAAAAATCACAAAACACAAATAATCATAAAATACATTACAATATCCACAAATTCATTGAAATAAACAAAAAGATCAAAACAAAAAGTTGTGTTGTCTGGTCTCCCCTGCTGGGAAGAACTCTCCGACGCCTCTATATCGTAAAGAACTCTTCGACGCCTTTGTGCTGTTAATGCTATGGGAGGAAAGATTTGCACTAACAGAGATCTCTACGCACCAAGGCGCAAGGGGAGAGTCTTTGACGGAGGCGTAGGCTCAAAGAGCGCCTCCATTGGAGTCTCTTCATCGTAGTCCTTCATCTAGCCATGGCGTCGGGTGGTGTCGCAGGGCTATAGCATAGGGTTGGCAAATCATGTTACGTGTCGTGTTTGTGTCAGCACGATTACAATACGACACGATTACGCTAAACACAAACATGACACGATTAATAAACGTGCCTAAAACACAAACACGAACACGACACGCTCATAACACGTGTAACACGATACTACATGATTATTAAATGATCTAGTTTAACACGATTATAGCACATTTATAACCCAAAAAATAAAAAAAATAAAAAAATTTAACATCATATTTTATTAAATTTCTAACATAAACAATCATTTTCAAATCAAAATTCAAAACATCAAAATATTCCTTTTTTTTAATTAAAATTCATACCTTTTCTATCATTAAATTAAAATATTCCTATCTTTTTTATCATTAAATATTTTAAACTATATTTTCTCTTCAATCCAATCTCTCAAATCATATTTAAGAAAATTACTCAAAGCCATAAATGGCTTCAATAGCAGACAACCAAAGAGAAACGAGAAACAAGTCCTTATATAGAGAACTTGTGCCAAAAACTTTGGTTTCTTTTCGATGTGGGGCTCTTGTACAAATTTGTAGTGGAATCATAATAAACAAAATTGAAGCTGTCATTTTACACTAAAAACTCAGGCAGCGTGGTAGAGGCAAGCATTGTCACCTACTTTGAGGCGCGGGTTCGATTCCTTATGCTTGCAAATCATAAAAATTTTTTATTTTAACTTTCAAAAGTATTAAAATCATAATAAATAAACTAAAAGCTCTCATTTTACATTACATGATTATTTAGTGTCGTGGAGGCAAGTTCAATAATATACCTTTTAGTGCAAGGTTTGAATTTTTAAAATTGCAAAATCATATTTTTTTTATTTTTAGTTTAAATGTGCTATAAACGGGCGGGTAGTGCTGTGTCGTGTTAACACGTTTACTGCTTGTTTAATTAAACGTGTTAAAGCGTGTTAAACGTGCTAGTACGAATCCAACATATTTATTTTCGTGTTATTCGTGCCAACCCATTTATGGCCCAATTAATAATTGTGCGGTTCAAACCCATTTATATCGTGCAGTTTTTGTATCTTGTCATCGTGCCATATCCAAAATTACCGGCTCTACTGCAACATTGTAAGATCGTTGGCATTGTTGTAGATCATCGACATTGTCACAGATTGGGGGTGACGAAGACAGTTAGCAACTGAAGAGTAAGAGAGAGGAATATGGCTGGAGATGGAGGGACATTGGTTGAGGATGAGAAAGAGAGATAAGAGGTTGGGAGAGAGGAGAGAGAAAAAGGATAGGAAAAAAATCTAAGTTTAGTTTGGGTGTATTTTGGTCTAAACATAAAATTTAAATTATTTAATTGTGGTATATTTTGTAATAGTTTCTAGACCTCTGGCATATCTCAATCCATCTCTAAGATTAGTGGTATGTACCTTAAATATCTTTTTATCAAGTGGTGTCATATGTATGGAGATATTTATGCTACATGTCACACATTTTTTACTTGGATTAATTTATGCCACTCATCCAAAAACTATTTAAAAAGATGAAATAATGGTATAGCTAAATTTTAGTGTACTGATTAAAATACCCATAAACTAGATCTAGATTTTTTTTTCCCACTTTCCCCATTTGCTTCCCCTTTCTCTTTCTTCTGCCACCTCCTCTCTCTCTATCGTCCTTGTCGTCTTGCTCGACCTCCTCTCTCTCTTCTTGCCTTCTTTTAGCCTCCCCCTCCAACTTCTTCCCCGCCTTCCCCCCTCTTTCCTGGTGCGAATCTCTTCTATGGCTGTCTCTCTCCTTGCGAAAATTATTCCTTCGATTTGGTCACTGTTTGTCAAGGAAGCACTAGTGTGATTAAACATCGTTAGTCTTCGCCTCGAATTACACAATAACCAACACTAGAAGATCTCCTGCATCTCATTCACGGTCGCCAATACCGTGAGCAAATCTTATCTGGTCTCCGCGGTGTCATCTATATATTCCTCCACAAGATGGTAAACGTCTCTACAAAACCTCATCGCTGCTTTAGTCACTGTCGCTGAGAAAGATGAAGATCGACCAACATGAGTTTTTTTCATAAGGTTTCATTTTGTTATTGTCTTTGTGTTTTATGTGTGATTTTTTATTTGATTTTTTTTTTTGAATTTTCATGTTTTTCCTATTACAGAGGGGACCGTGGGACCTCCAGTCTTGGTGGTCACCAACCATTAACTATGCAAATATTGACCAATATTAGGGTGGATAATGGTTGGTATCACCATGGATGCCAGTCAGATACCAGTATTGTGGCTGAATACTAGCTGGTATCTTAGTTGGATATTAATATTATGGTGGTTACTAGCTAGTATTATGATCGGATACCTTGAGGTTATTTTTGGTATTATCAAATATAGTATGATGATATGGCATGGTATTCTCTGCAATTATTGTTTTTAGTAGCATATATCAATCCAAATTTTATTTTTGTGTTATTTATGTAAAGAGTCCATGTTCATGACTACTGACACGCCAACGTATTCTTACTTCAATTTTTTAAAAAGTGTGGCATGCTTTCTTTTAAAAAATTAAGGGGACTTTTCATAATTTCCATCTCCTAAACTTACTTTTAATAAATAACATACATATTAAAGTGCAATACAACTTAAACATGTAATATGAGTAGTAGCGTGACATCACCTTTTTTTTTTAAGTACGATATGAATAAATATAGTTTTTAAAAGTATGACATAACATGTAATTTGCACAAAATTTAAAATTAGTAGTGTCCTCGTGGCTTTATCGAGCCTCACTTTCAAAATCTATTAGAATTATGCATAAAATAGAATGGCTATCGCTTCATGTTTAGTCAATAATTTCTAAAAATTTATGCAAGTCAAACTCATAACCTTACCATTTCAAAGGACCAAGTATGAATATAAAGAAACAAGCAAAAATGTTGTGACAGAGTCAGAAAGCAATCACCCCTTAGTGCTATGCTACTATCATAAATGATCTTAGCTTTTCACTTCCACACACTCTCAGTCTTTACATTTAAAAGAAAAAAAAGGAATCTTTACACAAATGGAGAAAGCAACTTCTATATTGACTCTTGTAGAACAAAAAAAATATTTCAAAAAATAGCCTATTGACAAATCAAGGGGGCCGAACAATAACCTTGGTAATATCTGCTAGACATAGTGCCCTAAATAGTAAAATATTGTAATATGTTTTTAGAGATATTTTATCAATAGAGTTTATTTATTATTCATATACTAAATGTTGTCCTTTTTATGTTCATTTCTGTTAAATATATGATAAAAAAACAAAAGTTTAAGACTGTCGATCTAAACCATTAACAATAGTGCATATGATATACAGATTATGCAGAAGACATGAATCTTAAAGGTGATGGTCTAAATCAAAAGATCCGCAATCGATGGAGTAAACTTGGGCACTTTATTTATGCTAAGATTGTTATGTTGTCTATATCCTTCATAGAAAATGGCTTGTCTTGGTCATCGGAGTGGGACTTCATGAGTAGAAACATTGGTGCTTGTCATAGGACACGTTGTATTGGATCGGCATATAAAAGTTGAATTTATTTGGTTAATAACTCTATTTGTGCAAATCAATTCACTTTAGACAATCATATGTATTGTGTCTTAATCCTAAAAATGACTAATGGGCTCGTTATCTTGACTTATGTCTTTTGATGTACTAAAGGGTGATATCTTGACTTAATGATGATACGCATATTGGTACGTTGTTGCCATAACTCTTGATTGACATAGAATCGTTATTCATAGATATGGAATCCATAGCTCTTTTTGGATAATTAATAATATTCTCTTATATGCATTATCATGTAATTGAAAGACTGGAGTGCTCAACCATTTAGATATATAGGTGCAATCCAATGGTATGCTATCTATAGATAGTAGGTATTCCAATGGTATGATAATGAAACGTAAGATAAAAATAATCAGAAAGGTAAAACAGAATTTATCCTTAAGCCGATTATGAATATCTTATAGGGATGTGACACATTATGATGTGTCATGAACGGTTATCTTATTGAAGCTTTGTAATTTTATATAGTTTGAGAGTCGGCTCTAAGCTTTTAGTGGAGTAACGTTAGAGTTAATAATTATAAAATATGTATTTGGGATATTGTATTTTATAATTATGGGAGCTTGAACTATATATATCTATCGGGTCTCCTTTGCTAGTTCATAATAAACCATGTAACGATACGACAAGTTTTTCCTACATATTGGTGATTTATGTTAAATTATTATATTGGCTAAAATTTGAGTTAATTAGATTTAATAATTCATGTTAGTTTACAGTTGAATTAATTTTGCCAATTAATTCAAGATAAACATGTTGAATTATCGTGGATAATATTTTATTTATATGGGTTTATCTATATATGACTATTTTAATCAGATAATTTTCTATTAGGTTATTTGAATTAAAATTGAGGCTCTATAAAGGATACCCGAGTCAAATAAGATATGATTTAAACAATTGGTTGAGGGATCTATTTGATCAACCTAAGGAGTTCGAATTAGATTCGAACTCAAGCATTGCGATATCGTGGTCGACCATGCCTTTGTATCATGGTCGATTGTGGCAGTTGGTATAAGATACGCATTTTATGCATTTTTGCTTTGAAACTGATGCAAACTTGAATTTTAAGGTCTTATCTGAAAATGATTAACCCTAGGTTTGACCACTATAAATAAGGGGTGAGTTTTTTTAGTTATTCAGATCATTTAGGAAGCATAGAGTAAGTATTTTAGTTTGAGAAACTCTGAAACTCCCTGAGAGTTATTTTTCAACATCAAGAATCTTAGCTCTAGGTCTTCTCAAGTGGTTGGAAGTAGAGTCACTAGAGGAAAAGCTGTACGATATGTGACCACCCACACTCTGATCGTGGATAGAGAATAATAAAGAATACCAGTTACTTGAGGCACTTTTGGAGCATTCTTTTCTACACGATTCGAGCCCACTTTGGCATACAAAAGAGGTTAGTTAGATCTGTCATTAATTTATGTATTTAATATGCCAAACTTGTGTTTTCGAAAAAACTCTGATTTAAAAAATTTTAAAATTTCATTGCGTACTTGTTTTTCCAACAATTGGTATAAGAGCTAGTATTTTTACATAAATTTACGAGTTTGTGATTGTGCTATATATATATAAATACATATAGATTATGTAATCTTATTCTCTCCTATGCTTGAATTTAATTTTTTAGAGAGTTAACCCTCTATGGTTTCTATATAATTAAATGTTGTCATGAGATTATATGGTGAATGTTTATAGATTAATTTTGGTTGATTAAATTATTAATTAATTAATTAATTTGTGGCTATTATGGTTCTTTAGAGGCTAGAATGTGTATCTAAGCTTTTCATGTAATTAGATGGCTGCCTATTATCACCGTCTATGAATTATTATTTTAATTGTAAATTTGTAAAAAATTTGTAATTAAATAATCATTCGAAGTGAAGATAGATCTAGAAGATAGAGATGATAGGAGTTCTAATGTTTTTCTGAGTTTATAAATTTTTTTTATGTTTTTGAATTGTTGAAAATAAAATTGAAAATATGCTTGAAAACTATTTTCTAGAAAAATGTGAATTCAGCTCGATTGACAAGTCGAACCCTTAGAATTGATAAGCCGATGGTTGCAGATCGATTGGCCGAACTTTTAATTTAGTAGGCCATCTATGAGGCAAAATTTTGCTAGCTCTGGTGGCAGGCCGAACCCTTAGGTTCGATAGGTCGATGGTCAGACCTATAGGCCGATGATCTAGTTTAGCATGTCGACAGAAAGAGTGTGCCCAAAAAAAGTGCATTTTTTTTGTGCTATTTTGATTTTATTTTTGAGACAATTCTAAGAAACATGAGAATGGCTTGTTTGGTTTGAGAACTATTATGACTGAATAGACTCAAGTTTAAATTTGAGTATTATTAATCCCTTAAATTTGTGTTTGGTGCCTTAAAATCCCAAATCCTTTGAATCACTTTTTCAGACCTCTCAGTCAAAAAAACCCTAGTTCACCCTCGGGGTTGTTTTCTTGAGACTTCAATGTGTATGCTATAGTAACGATTCTCTAATCCAAATTTGCATGATTCTCCTTTGCAACAGAGATTCTTTGCAATCTTTTTGTCCAAGATTTTTTTTACCATTGAGGGTTGTTGCTCTGCAATAAATCCCCCAATTGTGAACCGGGCATGGTTGATCCCATTTTTTTTCTCTTGTCTGCTAGAAACCTACCATTATTGCTCTGCTATATCTCTCTCTCTGGGTCTCTCTCTCTCTCTCTCTCTCTCACTCTCTCTCTGTCAAAACGGTGACCATTATTCCTGGCAGTGAGAGCTTGTGCCCTCAACTCGCTCGTCTTTTCTGCCAATGTAGATTGGCCCAGCGTAAACCATATCTTGCCCACAGGCTGTTGTTGAGGTGTTATCGTTGTCGGCATCGGAGTAGGCAACTAGTGTCCTCACGAGTTGCTTGGGTTCGGCCTGAGTTTACCCAATCGTCGGTGGCCTCAAACGCGGTGAGTTATTCGGGCTGAAATCCTTTTTTTTTTTTAAATTTTTGCTTGATTTTTTTTTTCCATGAACCTGGCTTCGCCGCCCTTGTGCATGTCGCCTTCCTTAGTACACCTTGCCGTCTCCGCCCTAGTGCATGTTAGCCTCTCCCTCTGCTTCCTGTCATTGATCAATCCCCTTTTTCCCAAATATAGGTTAAAATCTTGAAACAATGAGAATGATCTCGATTACTTGTTAATCATGTCTTAACTGTGAGTTGTGATTTGTTTTTTGCTTCTACGGTTTTACTTCTAAAAATATCATCTTGGTTGTTTTTTGGTGAGATAGTTGGAAATTACATTCTATATTACTAGTTTTTCTAAGGAAACTTTTTTTTTTTTTTTTTCTGTTGGAGATAACATTGATATCAATCCGGGATCGTGGAAAAATCGCATCCGATATAATCCGGAAGTTGGAAAATTGTTTGCTGTTGCTTTGCTATTCTTTGATTTAGCATTATGTCTGAATTTACTTGGCTTTAGATTGTTCTAATAGCTTAACAGCTATTTCCCATTATAATTGACTATTGCCTCTTACCAATCAGTTCATAAGGATTGAAAAACTTAAAACTAACTCTAGGAACTGCAGACGAACTAGGGCAAAGCTACAAAAGTGCATTAAAAGTAGTACTCACGACTCAGAAGAAGTTTTCACCTTTTAGAAGTCCTTCACACATGTGACATGCAAAAAGTAGAGGGTGCTGTAAAACTGTAAATATCTATTGCAGATACCAAAACAAAAAACTTGTTATACTTACTATTTCTACATATAATTGGTTCTTCACCAAAGAGAAACCAAGATCTTTCTTCTTTTGGTCAATTTTCAAATCTCTTGTATGAGAGTCTAGTTTATTTGTGTTAGTGCTTCCCTGAAATTACTGACTCTTGTCCTGAGTTATTTGTCTCCCCTTTAGTGAGGAGTAGGCCAACGATAAAATTTCTTACATCTCTTTCTTAAAATTTTGCTATTTTGAACATAATTTTGTCGCCTCCCTAAATCATTTGATACAAAACACTTGTGACTATGATAACGTTGAAGAACATTTTATATTCTGATAAGCTTTTCAATGTGCGTGCTTGCTTTGTAGGCACATATATGTGTAAAGTTGGTTTCTTTTCCATCTTTAGTGGTCTAATGTGATTTGCACTTAAATATGTATATAGTATAGGTAATGTTAGCACGCAGCCATTCATGTCGTTTTCAAACTTGGTATCTTGGATAACAATATCCATTTCTTAATTAATTCTTGCTTAGCAACTACGAGCATATAACCCAAATTCTCTAATCAAATTTTCCTCTCTAATTTCCTGTCAAACTAATGCATTTTTGCTTTCTTTAGCTTTTAAGATGGCATGTCAAAGCATGTCTATTTGTCCAACACTTGGTATTAGTATCAGGTTCTTATGCACAAGTTCGTTGTATGTATAGCTTGTAAAGAATGCGAGGTTTTGAATTTGCTTTTTTTTTTTTTTCTTTTTCTTTTTTTTTTCTCATAGAAAAGGCATCATTTACAGATATCGTCACAAGTAACATAGTCAATGGGGTCACTATCCAATGAGATGAAGTGCCGTGTACCATATAGTGCTGCATTTTGATTGTTCATAGTCTACCTTGTTTTTTTGTTGATTAATTGTTTGAATGGTCTCCTAAAACCAAACTCAGTGTTGGACTGTAATCTGTTTTTCGAAAATAAGGTTGTCTTAACTTAAACCTCATGCAAAACCACATATTTCTATGAGGACGACTTGAATTAAAAAGGAACCAATTATATTTGAAAGTGAAACGGAGACTGACATATTTAAACGCGTGACACGAACCTTTGGTGATCCATTTATATTTATGATCCATTATATTTATTTCTTCTACCATTGCTTCCTATTGGGTTTGCTTTTCTGTGAGCTCTGAACTTCTTCTACCATTGCTTCCCATTGGGTTTGCTTTGATTTGTTTCTTTGATTTGCTTATACAATGTGAACTGTGACGCAGTGATTATTGTCCCATATTTAATAACTGTTGGAAGTCTCTCTCTTTCTCTCTCTCTCTTACTATTACCAATATTCTACCATTCACACCAAATTTTTATCCTTATCTATTGAAATCTTTTTTTATTATACTATATCTCACATGTAATTAATAACTTGTTTTAGGCATATATATATATATGTATATATTTATGCTGTTTACATTTCTTCTTAAATGATTTCCATATTGGACTGATAAGTTCTTTTTTTTTTTTTTTTCCTTCTTTTGGTTAATAGAAATTGAACTTGATAAGTGGTTTAGTACTACATTACGATCACTGAAAAAGGGCTAGCTGTGATGAAACTCATTTTTGCTTCATCATGTTGGTTGAAGTGTTATTATTGCAGATTGCCGCGCTTATAACGTCAGTGTGCTCCCGGTTGATTATGCATAGGAATTTCCCATGTGGGGTTTTTACTTTGACCATTCCATCGGTTGTTACTTCCGACGTCGGTTGGACCCCTCACACGTGTGAGCTCTCCTTACCCTATATTATCCATCGTTTTCACTAGTCCTTATGCATTTCAACCGGTCATAGTATTGCTACGGACACTATACGTTCCAATCCACAATGCTTACGCTCCTAATGTGAAATGGAAGAAGCTGTAATTCTGAGCCAGATTTATGTCTGAATTGTTATTAATTCTTTTTATTACGTTGTTTTCTTATATTATATGCATATGCATTGGTGGTTGCAGGCTCTATGATTGAATTGTGAAAATGGAAAAGGTGGGGAAGAAAAGGAATGATGACAAGACAACCATTAATTGGAGCAGACAAAATGAGAAGGCATTGTTATTATAATTGATGGAGCATCAAACAACTGCTCTTGGATGACATCCTTCAGCGGTTGATTGGGACTGTGGGTTGGAAATTTTTAGTCTAAGTGTTGCTGGGGAACGTAGTAAATAGAAGAGAAACCAATTGAGAAAGATTGTTCATCTATATTCTGTCTTTATGAGTGCAAGTGGCCTTGGTTGGGATCTTGAAACTGGGGCTGTTCGCTACAAGTTGGAGTATTTAGATGATTTTTTTAGCAGTAATCCCTTTGGTTTATGCCTCTAGTAATTCTTGTGAATACTGTTGAACTTTCATTTGTTGCGATGTTAATGAGTTTTGCATTTGATGTCTAGAGAACCCCCCATGCGAAAGACTTGATTGATAAGGTGGTCCCAATTGGAATTTGATAGCATAACTATTCCATAGAAAGTCTGTTATCAAGAATCATGTAGTGGCTTCAGGTTCTACATATTTGAATGAACCTCCTAGCTTGCAGAGAAGCGTAGAGGATAATGAAGGAGTCTTTGAGCAGTTGGACATAGAAGATGGTCATAACAGCTAGGAGGATTGGGCATACATTTCAAATTTAGTAGGGGTTGATGGTCGTAGATCTAGACCATGGGGCACCAACATTGTTGCCACATCCAGGACAATTGGAAAGAGGCAAGTGTGGAATAAAGGTTTGACGGATTCGTAGGTAGCTGCCATTGCCTTGCAAAGTATCATTGAGTCCTTAGCTAGTCACCGCACCAGTAAGGGCACTAGTGGTGCATGTTTTGCAAATCAGCATGAGTCAAATGATAGGGAATGGAGGCAGTGCCTAAGCATAATGAATGAGATGAACCTCGGCCTAAATAAGTATTGGGACTTTATAGACTTCTTGTCTACTGATCCCAAATTTGAGACAATGTTTGTCAAAGTGAATTTCGAGTATCGAATGGCCTTTGTAGAGAGGGGGATTGGCAAAGTTCAATCCCAACAACATACAACAGAACGCATGCCCCCACCACAGGACCTTCTTAAGCATCACCACTAGCTTTCTTCCCTTCGCCAGCCTATTATCAACACGACACCCCTTACTACCCACGTCCACCTTTTGATAGAAATAACCTATTTTAGTTGATTAATTTCTTGCATGCATGACATTTTTTTGTTGAATATGTTTAGATTTATTATGGCCTTATCTATAGGTCAATTTTATTCCCACTTGGACATTTGCTTTAATTTTATTCAGTTACGACTGTATTATTTATTTGGTCCTTTTTTTCATTTATGGGTGAGGACCATGGAATACATTATTATTTGTATGTGAGGCATTGACAACTACCAAGTTTGCTTTAAGTTTGTACATTTGATTACAATATTAATATTGTCTTCAATTTCAAATCTATTTGTTTATCTTCAAAATATGAAAATGTTAAATGAATTTATGCAATGTTACAACATATTAATAATTCAGTGTAGGGTTTTTATAGCGGATTTTGGTGATTCAAGTTTTGGAAATAATAATTGGGATGATGACGACAATATTTACGAGATTGCAACAGCCTCTGCTACACTATACACATCAATATTTATGCAGCCTCGTCAACTATAGAACACATTGGGGATGCCTGGCCATAAATGAGTTGATAATTTGTTTCAGGATCATTACAGTAGAATATACAATAAAATTTGAATGGGTTCTAACACTTTTACAATGTTGAACTTAATTGTTCAAAACAAGGGTCTGCTAAGACCGAATCGTAATATGAATGTTGATGAACAACTGATGAACTTTATAAACATCATATCCCAAAGTCAAACAAACTGAAAAATGCATGATTATTGGCAGCATTTAGTAGAAACAATTTTTCTTTACTTCACACAGGATCTCCATGGAATATGTGAATTGAGGTATGACTTTATTCTACCTCCTAAATGGAATGACCTATCCACGCTTGTGCGAAAGCATAGGAATAAGTACCTTCTTTGGTTTAAGTTAACTGTCAAAAACCTAATGACATTATCTTTACACTTGTGTAATACATTTGCTCAAACAAATGACTTCCAGTTTGGTTATATAGGATTGCATAGGTGCTATTGACGGTACACACATATCGTGTATTCCATCTAGTGTACAAGTGAGAAGGTACATTAACAGAAAATGATTTTACTCACAAAATGTCGTGGGTGTCTACAACTTTAACATGAAATTTATATTCATCTTAGCTGGATAGGAGGGATCAGCCCATGATGCACGTGTGTTATTGGACTCTATATCCGATTTGGAGAAACACTTTCCACGACCACCGCCTGGTAGGAAAAAATAATATATATTTTAATTGTTTTAATTAAACAATTACTTTTGTATTGTTGGAATATATACTGATACCACTTGTAATTTGTTTAGGGAAATTTTATTTAGTAAATTCTGGATATGCTAACATAGATCGTTTCCTCGCTCCATATCGAGGAGTTACATATAACTTATAGGAGTATCGAGATTATTGGCAGGGTCCTTGTTCGCTGATGGAATTGTTCAACTAGACACACTCTTCTCTTCGCAACTGCATTGAGAGAACCTTTGGTGTGTGGAATGCGAGATTTCTAATTTTGAAGAGCATGAAGCCCTTTCCATACGACAAACAAACATTGATCCCAATTGCTTGCCCCATCATCCACAACTTCATATGCATATGGCAAAGAAATGATGACATCCTTCAGCAATACTATGATGACACAATATTGGTAGCGAAGACAAAAGGTGAAAATGTCAATGAAGAAGATAGGGTGCAAGACGATGATGGGGTTAATGATAACCCATTGGTTGAAAATAGGGCAGACAATGGCAAGATGAACGCAAGCAGGGATGCGATGGTGATGGAAATGAGGGAAGCTTATGCCTAACACCCATGGCACACCTCTAGGCATTAGTATTTTAGTAAAAATTTTACAATTGTTAAATTGTTGGAACGTTGCTATGTTATTATTATTTTTTTGCACACCAATTTGTCTTTACAAATTTGCACACATATATACACTGCTTTTGAACAAAGGAGCACGCGATTTGTTTTCTTTTACTATGTTTTTAGCTAACCTACTTTGGAGAGAAAATTGATTTTTAGAAAGAACTACTTGAAAAATGCGAAAACAATCAATACGCGAAATCAAAGAGTTAATAAAGTTAGAAGAGCATTTCTTGTTATTCATTTTGTATTCACTTGGACCAAACATGGAATTCTCATTGCATTCAATGAAATGAAAATAATTTATTTCATAAATCAATGTAATGCACTTTTGAAAATAAGTGTTATTTTCCTAATAATTTTTTAAAACTTTCAAGAAGAAGCGCAAAACATATGAATCCAAATCATTAATGTACCAAATACATATTCATAACTCAAATCAGGATTTCAAATACTTACGAAACATAAACTTGGATCTTCTACCTAACTCAAATTTTTAAAAACTCTCACAACCAACACTAACTTAGATTATAATTCAAATCACAATACTCAAATCAAAAGGATCCAAATCACCACTATTTGAATCCATTTACCAAACGGACCCAAAATTTTATGAAGATTGGAAAAGTAATACGTTTGATCTATAGGGTTGAAGAATTAAAGATGGATGCCACATGAGGAAGGATACAACTTAATGATACAAGATGAAGAACTGATAATATGTTTTGATTAATTTTTTGTAATTTTTATTTTCTTTTCTCTAGGATAAGACCATGATATTATGACTATTTATTTATTATTTTGTTTGTGGCTTTGCATATTGGTTTGCTTGTTTGTATTATAATATGATTTGCCATGTATGTTAATAATATGCTATGTAGAATAGGGAGTGCCACTCATTAAAAATTATTCATGCATGTTAACATAAAAACTTGACTTTTAAAATATTGAGTGGAAGAAGGTTTTTGAAGAGAGGACCTACGGCCCCAATTGTTGGTCCATGGGTAGCACATGGTGTTTCTAACCCCTAGAAAGGGATTTTATCATGTATCATTTAGATCTCTAAAGGAATAATTTATATTAGCATGATTTGTTGTTGTACACCCCTAGGTGGCAATTATTAATCATGGATAAAATAGTTGAAACGATGGTTATACACTCAAAATTAATTTTATTATTAACATCCTCTAGGAGCTCTATTAATTAAATTAATGGCCAAAGAAAATGATTATTAATATATGCTAGATCAGATGGGCCTTGGATGGCATATATTAATCGAAAGGGATCCGTATTCCTAATTGAAACTAGCAAGTCTCCCCTAGAAGGCTTGTTGGATTTCTAAGTTGGGAATTGTCATTGTATGGTTGTGATCTTTTCAAGGTTTTGATACATAAACACAATTGCATCTTTACGTGATTGTGTTATCTTATAAATTGATGTTGAATGTTTGCTTATATTTGGTATATCAATCTTTATTATAGATTAAAATGTTTAAAAATGCTTTATCTTCGACACTCACTAAGAACCAATTAACTAGCGAGAATTATACTGATTGGAAAAGGAACCTGAATATCATCTTTTCCTTTGAGAAACAAAAATTTACGCTAAAACATCGTATCCTCCTGAGCCTACTAGGGAATCCATTAATGAGCAAATCGAAGCGTGTGATCGTTGGAAAGATGCAAATGATCAGGCCCTCTATTATGTTATGGCTAGCATGAATAACGTGCAGTAGGCTCAAGATGAAGATTATGAGACTGTGTAGTAGATCTTGGATAGTCTTAAAGACATGTTTGGAGGCCAATACCTAACAAAATGGCAAGGGACTCTTTGGAAACTTTTGAACTATAACCAAAAACTAGGGACTCCTATGAAAGAGCATATGATGTTGGTCATGGGTTACCTTGTTGAGGCTTAAACCCATGGGGCTGATATCGATGTTGAGTCATAGATGACTATGGTCTTTGAGACTCTATCTAAGGAGTTCATCCCGTTTAGAGCTTTATATAACTTGAGCAATAGACAGGATGTGATCTTGACTGGGCTGATGAAGCAGTTATAGGAGTTTGAAAATTTGATCAAGAAAATTACGGTAGGTGGTGGGCCAACTTGATGGCTACATCTGGTTCCAATCCTAACCCAGGAAATAGAAGGAAGCAGAGGGCAGAATGAAAAATCTTCTATTTCAACAAATGGCAAGGATAAGAAGAAGAAAAAGAAGAACCCAAATAAGCTAAAGTGTTTTTTCTGTGGGAAAGTTGGGCACATTAATAAGAATTGCAAGGACTTCCTTTTTCGAGGAGGTAAGTGTGATCTTCTGATAATTGAAAGTTGTTTAGTTAAGGAATCAAATGACTCTTGGGTCATAGATTCTAGAGTAACTAATCATGTTTGTATTGCTCTATAGGGGAAAGAATCAAGAAGTCTACTGGATGAGGACTTCAAGCTTCAAATGGGCGATAGATCCTTATTGTTGGCTAAAGCAGTGGGAAACGTCCATCTTTACTTTGATAATTATAGGATTTTAGTTTGGAAAGATTTTTTTTAAGTTCCTCGACTTTAAAGGTATTTAATATCTGTAGCTTGTTTTTTTAAAGATTCTTATTTTTTTTTTAATAATAAAATAGTGATTTGTAAAAACAAATCTTTTATCTATGATGCATAGATGCAAAACAATCTATACTTTATCAAACATAAGATGGACATACTATTTAACACTGAGGTTAATGATAATAGCTCTAAAAGACTTAAAACTTCTCACTCTAATAAGACTTATCTTTGGCATTTGCAACTAGGTCATATTAACTTGAATAGGATTCAAAGATTGGTAATGGATAGACCTTTAAGACACTTAGAGGTGGAATGTATACCACAATGTGAATCTTGTTTACAAGGCAAAATGACCCAATGACTATTTGGGTTTAAGAGCAGTAGGGCTGAAGGGGTTCTAAAACTTATGCATAATGATGTTTATGGTCCTATGAACATCAAGGCATATAGAGGGTATTAGTATTTCATCACTTTTCTTGATGATTACTCAAGGTATGAGTATGTATACATAATGCATCAGAAAAGCAAAACTTTTGATAAGTTCAGGGAGTTTCGGGCGGAGGCAGAAAAGCAATTAGGTAAACCCATAAAGGAACTTCAATCTGATCGAAGTGGTGAATACCTCTCCGATGAGTACTTGGAACACTTATTAGAGAATGGAATTTTATCCCATTTGAGTGTGCCGCGAACTCCGCAGCAAAATGGTGTGGCCAAGAGAAGAAATAGTATTTGTTAGACATAGTTAGGTCCATGATGAGTTATTCAATATCACCTTTATCCTTTTGGGGATATGCACTACAAACTGCATGTTATCTTTTAAACAACGTGCCTTCAAAATCGTTTCCTAAAGCTCCTCACGAGTTGTAGACCTGTAGAAAGACATCCTTAAACCATATTCACATATGGGGATAAGGAAGCAAATAAGTTGGAAGAACGTTCAAAGTTTGTGTGTTTGTAGGATACCCAAAAAGGACTAAAGAGGGTCATTTTTATAACCTAAATGAAAATCAAGTCGTGGTTTCAACGAATGTTACATTCCTTGAGAAAATTTATATGAACGACTTTAAGCCTTGAAGTAAAGTCGCACTCGAGAAGTTAGCAAGTGATTTGATCACTTCAGTAGTTCTAGTTGAAACTAATCTATTCAATGTAAAAAAAATGATCGAGCAACAACCTAAGGGGCTTTGGTGTAGTGGGAGGATCGGGCGTCAACCAATGGTGAAGCCTACTTCACTGAACCGGTTGAACATGACAGGGATCCTTACACTTACACAAAGGTTATGGAGGATGTTGATTCAAAGCTCTAGACAAAAGCATTGAACACTAAGATAAAGTCTATGGAGACTAATCAAGTTTGGGAACTTGTAGATCTTCTCGAAAGGGTAAAATCCATAGGGTGTAAGTGGATCTATAAGAGAAAGAGAGGAGTAGATGGGAAAGTTAAAACCTATAAGACTAGACTGATAGCTAAGGGATACACGTAAAAGAAAGGAATTGATTACGAAGAAACCTTTTTCACCTATAGCCATGCTTAAATCAATCCGCATTCTCTCAACCATAGCTGCCGCTCTTGACTACGTGATTTGGTAGATGGATGTCAAGACAGCTCTTCTGAATGGCTATCTTGATGAGCCCATATATATGGTATAGCTTGATGGGTTCAAGGCTAAAGGTCAAGAGGCTGAGATCTGTAAGCTACTCAAGTCAATTTATAGACTTAAGCAGGCTTCCCATTCTTAGAACATAAGATTTGATTAAGTGATCAAGACTTATGGCGAACAAAATGTACATGAACCATGTGATTATAAACACATTAAGGATGAAAGGTAGTTTTTCTATTGCACTATGTAGATGACATTCTGCTAATTGGCAATGACGTTGGGGCATTATCATAAGTCAAATTGTGGTTGACCAAGTAGTTTGACATAAAAGACTTGTGTAAACCTAATTATGTCCTTGGTATCCAGATCTTTCAAGATAGGAAGAACAAAATGATAGCTTTATCCCAAGCTGCATACATAGATAAAATTCTTGAGAGGTATGTAATGTAGAATTTCAAGAAAGGTGAGCAGTCATATAGGTCTAGAATTACTCTTTCTAAGAAAGACTCACCAAAGTATGATGAAGAAAGAGAATACATAAAGAATATGTCTTATGCTTTGGCAATGAGTAGTCTCATATATGCTATGCTTTGCATATGACAAAAAATTGTTATGCGGTCAGGATAGTAAGCAATTTTAGTCAGATCTAGGATCGAACCTGTAACGCCCGTCGTTTTCTTCTATGGACACTTATGTTAACTTAATGTTAAAATGTGATATTTTAAGTACTCTTATAATTTATATTAAGTAAATTAACTTTTTATTTAGTAATGTCGTAAGTGACGGCCACGTGAGATTTATATGCTTAGGATGTTCATGTCAAAAAATAAAAATTATGATAAGCTTAAAGTATTTATTCTTTTAAAGAGTTTCAACTTACTTTAAATTTATAATCTTTATAATTTTCCAGAGTTATTTATGCCCTAGAGTTATATTCTTGATGATGACATGAATTTTATTACATATTTTCTTATTTTTATAACATTTATAGTGTCTTGATAATTACATGTGTAACCTTTTTTATTATGCTGTCAATAAACTAGATAATATAAAGTATCCTATTCTTTTTTTTTTTTGCCTCCATCTTTTCTCATATTCCTCTATGCTTTTATGCTTCATTTTCTTCCCTAAACCTCACATGCCATTAGTTGGGAATTTTGTTTTGTTCAAGATTTTCTCTTTCACCCCTTCTCAAAAATCTATCCAAGAAAGCCTCTATCATTTCTCTAATCCTCAAAGCCAAGAATTCATCACTACAATTTTTTTTCATGTCAAAGTAGAAGGAATTCTTTTTGGAGATTTTTTGTGCAAGTCTTCGTATTTATTGAGGAAAACATAAGAATTTAAGGTATGATTTAAAGGTTTTCATGGTTTTGAATCTTTATGATTGATATATATTGTTTGGTGATAAACTTTACTGGAAAATTATACTTTTATGTTGTGAATGTGTTTGCATGTATGCTTGTATGGAAAATAAATTATTTTGTTTATTACATTGATTAATACATTGTTATTTTATGATTGAAAGCATTTATATTCATATGATACCATGAAATTTCATGAAAATTAAGTTTTGCTATTGGAATGTAAGAATTTTAGGGTGGTTTTCAGTTAGTTGGCAAGTTTGTTGGTAATATTTTGACATCAAATGATTTTATTTTGCTGCGATTTTTGGATATGATGCGTATATATATGTTAGAATGTATATATTGTATATATATATATATATATCTATGTATATTGTATGTGATTTTTTATAAATTTTCATTCAAAATATTTTTAAGGTTATGAACTTTGAATCAAACACTACTCACAAAATCTTATTTGTTGGTAGATTTGTATTTGTGTCTCGTAGAGTCCATTTTACGGGGCAAAAAGTGTCTTTTGATTTGGTAAAAAATTATGAATTATTGTTGATATGTCACTAAAATGTCTGTAAATTTTTAACCTCATATCTTTATTATGTTTTAAGATAACATTCATTGATTGCTATGTACTTAGTGGTTACAAATATCTGCCTAATATGCTATGTAATTCATGAGAGGATAAGTCAAACTTTACAATGTGTTTTGACATGGCTTATTATTTTTCTAGCTTATATCTATATGTTAAGCATGTCACATAAATATTTCAAAAGCAAATCATGCATATTTGATTTTATAAAAATGTTTGAAGAAAACATGTTCACTATTCTGCATGTCTAATATATATATTAACTCTAAATTCAAATGTATGTTTTGAATTACTCTGAATTTGAAGTTAAATTTTGGATATGCTATAACTTTATGTGTCGTTTATGTGTAGGAATTTTTATAAATTAATTTATGGCATAAATAATTTAATATATAACTTTTAATTAAGACTGTTTACTGTCCAGACTTTATTGGCAGATTTTATGGCATTGAATATGTGATTTATTTTAATTATCAAATGAAATTTCTATGGCTAAAGAAAAATATGAGCATATATATATATATGTTAACTTTATTATTGCAAATTTTCATGCTCTAATTGAATGTGAATTGAAAGATATAAGGTTATGAATCCTTAAAGGTTAAACAGTTTTTATTATTAATAGATTTACTTGAATGTTTTAAAAATTGGAAAAAGGTATTATGGATTAATATTTTCAAGAGAAAAAAATTTGAGTGATATTTAAATATGTTAGCTACGTTATGGAATAATTCTTACATTTTATTCATGCTTATATGTTGAGATTAATTTCTCTAAGTGATTAAAGGTCAATTTTTTGTCTTTATGCTTCTTGACTTTAAGTGCATGTTTGTGACTCAAAGATGCTTTTTTTTATTAAGAATAATATATGATGATGTAATATGATATTAAATGATAGCATGAAGATGAATATTAATTTCATGTATTATATGAATGATAGACATGAAAACTCCAAAAGACAAGCACATTGAGAATCGTGGCAACGTCACAAGATTTAAGGTTTAGTAAGCAAACAAGTCAAGTAAATATATTCTCACCTGCAACATGATAAAAGTTTACGCAAAAGTTTTAAGAATATGTTTTATGATAATTTTTAAGTTTGTTTTTAAATATTGTCTTATCATGAAAACTCTTGTTGCAACAATAAGGTTTAATGGATGTTTTAACAATGAGGTATGTTAAAGCTTATATATGTATATATATCACTTAATTAAGTGTTGCACACCCTATGTTTATATTTATGATGTCCCAAAAATTTAGACTTGTCATGTTTGGTTTAGGACTTGCTACCTCACTCCTTTCATGACGGCGTGCTTATGATGTTAGTGGTGCAACGCTTAGGCCCTAAAGATAAAATGAATATGTTTTAATATGGAAGTTTAAAAGAAAAGATTTGTTCTACATAAACCTGTGCCTCGTGCATTATTATGATTATGATTACGATATTATATAATGATTTTTATGAAATATTTATGTTGTGAGATAGGAATGTGTACTTACTAAGCTTATGCTTACTTAGTTTATATCATGTTGCAGACAAGGATAAGATGCATGTTGACTAGGATGGAGGACAAGGACATGGGTGTGTACAAGGAGTGTTGGATTGGAAACAGACTTATGTCGTGAAAGGAATTTAAACTCAAACAAAATTTAATATGTTATGTTATGCATTTTTATTTGTTTGAGACTCAGTTTTATTTATGATATGTTCTTTTGAACTTATGTTTTATTGAATATAATTGTCTTTTAAATTTTTAGTTTTTTTAAGTTCTTTATTAAAGAATACACTATTTCGTTCGTTTCTTTGTAATTTGTCTTAATTAGTTGTTTGATTACAAGTTAAGAGTGCTTGCATTATATGTGTAAGTTTATACTTGTTAAATATTTGTGTTTTCTTTTTTTTTTTTTGTAAAATAAGTTTTCTGTAGGTGGTTATTTAGCCAAATGCCTTAGACGTTCCGTCGAGCTAACTGAGGAGGAAAAGTTAAATCATAGAGTAAAAAATATATATGCATATGTTCCTAGGATATTTCTCTGAGTGTATGTTGATTGTTTCGAACTTCTTATCGATAATTATTAAGTTTAATAGTAAATGCAACGTCTCCTGTGACGCCTATAAAAGGGCGTAACAGTTTATAGCATCAGAGCTATTTCCGTTTCCAATACATATTACCCCGCATCAGTTTCATGTCCTCCAAGCTAGTATAAGATTTTTTTTTCTCTCTTAGTATATTATCTTACAATAGATTTGTTATGATTATAATCAGACTACTTAGGAGTCTATGAAACCTAAACTTTTGTTGCACAGAGTGAGAAGCTATCTCTACCTCCTTATTTATGTCTAACCAAGTTTGATGACGAAAGGTTAATTATGTGATTATATTATTTTTCTTGGAGAAAAAATTTATGGAAGAGTAGATGAATGATACATAGCTCAAGAGAAATAGAATGATAGTTACATATTATTATTGAACACGATGGAGAATTATATAAGGTTAATAAAAGGAATTTGTAAGGTTACATGTGAGATCTTTGTAGCAAAATTTTTAAGTAAAGGATATTTTGAAAATGTGCATGTTATCAACAGGATTGACTATACAAATATTTGAGGCTTAGTGAGGATTAATTTTGGGAGAAAATTATTTATGATAACATTCTAGCAAATTAAATGGTCCAAAAGATGATATGATAGAGATTGCACGTAGTAGTTCCTTTTATGGATGCCTTTGAATTAGTAGAGACTTTAATGGAGTATTCTAGAATTATTAATGTAGAAGAGTAGAGATTAAATATAATATTATTTTTTTGAGGATATTGGTAGAGGAAATTATGGAACAAGATTACAGAGCAAGCCTAAAATTTTTTATGATAATACATGATATCCCAAAAGCAATGTTTAGTAGTCTGTTATGAAATTTGTAGAAAAGAAAATCATGCTTCAAGTATGGTGTACTTTCAATGTTATAAATGTGATTGACTATTTAGTGAATAAGGGGATATGCTAATAGATTTATTAGAGTGCATGATGTTTTGTTGTATCTCAAAGTTAAATCTGAATATTTTAGAATCATTTATATATTTTAGAGTAAAGAGTTCCTAGAGTATAGTTCTCTTTTGGCATGTGATTAAAGACAAGTTTATGTACATGAAATATGACATATAAAGGAAAGAGAGAATTAATGTTGCACTTTAATTTGTACTTCTATGAAGGATGATAGATAGAAAGGCAAGGAGAGAATTTAAGCATTGTATATGATATTGTAAGTTAGATGTATGATGACTTTAATTAGACATGATTTTTGAAGAAATTTTTATGTCGAAAGAAAGAATGTGAAGAAAAAGGATTAGAAATTTCTCTACATATTAATTACTACACATATCTCTAGGACGAAACCCTTAGAAGGAGGGAAGGATGTAAAACCTTAAATTTTTACACAATGTTTTTTTATGTTCATATGCTAAGGAAGCATATACCGGGTCCATGTTCTTTTGCCCAAAACGAAAGAATAAGAAGTTTGAGGGAATATAATAATAAGAAGTTTGAGGGAATATAATTTACAAGGATAAGGCGGCAATGTCTTTGGTTGAAACGAAGATATTAGGGAACAAAGACATTTCTCTAGTCAAAGAATTATTCGGAAATCAAAAGATTAAAGAAGCTACATGGAAAAGAGATATGAGATTAGGACCAAGACTTTAAAAATAAGGAAATCACATTAGTTAAAATCTTATGGCATAACCATAAAGAGGAGGAGGATATATGATGTAACGCCTAAAGATTAATTAAGTATAATTAGTATGTAAATTGATGAATTAGTGTGCCTAATTGCAATTAAACTTAATCAAATCATTTTGTAATATTTTTCTAATTAATTCCATTTTTAATTATTTTATTAGTTATCTTAAATTTCAAGACTTGTTATGATTACCATAAATGAATTTTAGGATTTTGTTAACTCATGTTAAATAAATGTTGATAATTTCCATTTATTTTATTGTATTTCATTTTTTTCCAAAATCAGATTTAATTTTGGAACAAAACAATTTCTAAAATTCCTAATAAGTCCCCTCTTGAAACCATGTGCTGAACATAGTTTTCCACCTTGAAACCACTATGCTCCCCCCCTTCTATTTATTCACTCTACTCTCCCTCACTCTCCAATTACCACGCACACACACTCTTTCTTTCTCTTCTTCTTCCTTCTCTTCCCGTTTCTATTTTTCTCTCTTTCTCTGTACATAAACCCAAAATTCTTCAAGCTCAAGAGTAGCTCCTCAGCTCTATTTCCAGCTGATCCAGGGCTACGAAACAAAGTTCAAGCCACCAAGTTTTCTTCAAAAAGTTCATTTAAAGTTAGCTCTCTTTTTCTAAATTTTCACCTTAGATCTCCCATGCGTGTTGAAATCCGAGCACATGTGAGCTTAAACAACACTTAATTTAAGTTTGTGGAACCTAATTCACAACAATTTCGAGCCTTATTTGAGCAAAAATGAGATTAAACTAGCTTTTATATTTTTTTTCAATTTTTTCATTTTTTACAATAAATTTTAAATTTTCCAGGAAATTTCTCGAAAAGTATTTAAATGAATTCTATTATGCTATTCTACTCATTCTAAGTGTTATCCATACTCTAAGAACTAAGAAAATTGGTTAGATTGAGCTTTTGAGCTCCGATTGATCGAGACTCAAAATTTGAAATTTTTTAAATTTTGACAGATCAATAGGCCAAACCCACACTTCCCTAGGTCAGATTCAAACTATTCGATAGGCTGGACTTAGCTGGTCTGTAGGCCGAACACCTACAGTTTGGTAGGTTGGACTAGAGTAATCGGCAAACCTACCGAGTTGTATAAAAATGGTAGTTTTTCACTAGTTTTCATTATTTAATGACAAAAAAGAGATTTTGACCTTGTGACATGATTAAATATACTTCGAAGGCACACTAACACACTATGAAATAACAAACTAAAGTAAAATATTCTAAATTAGATATTAATGTATCTAGTCCATGTCTAAGGACGTTTGTGGTTCCGAGAAGCTGGCAAGTAGCAGGCTGGAACTACGATGTACATAATGTCTGTTAGACATGTATGCCTTAAGGGGTAACATGAAATATGTTTTTAGAGACATTTTATTAATAAAGAATTTATTTATTATTTATTATTTATATACCAAATGTTGTCCTTTTTATGTTCATATATGTTGAATATATGATAAGCAAACAAATATCTGAGACTGTCAGCCTAAACCTTTAAGAATCAGGTATATGATGGACAGATAATGAAGAAGATATGATTCTTAAGGTGATGGTCTAAATCATAAGATCCGCAATCAAGGGAATAAAGTTAGGCGCTTTATTTATGCAAAGATTGTTATATCGTCTATATCCCTAACTAAAGATGGTTTGTCTTGGCCATCAAAGGTAGACTCCACAAATAGAAACATTGGTGGATTGTCATAGGTGTTGATGTATTGGATCGGGACACAATGTGGAATTGATTTGGATTAATAATTCTATCTAGGAAAATCAGTTTACTTTAGACAATCATATGTGTTGTACCTTAATCTTGAAATGACTTGGGCCTGTTGTCTTGACTTATGTCTTTTGATATACCAAAAAGTGACATCTTGATTTTATGATGGTACGTATACTGATACATTAGAGATAGGACTCTTGATAGCATAGACTTGTTATTCATATATATGGAATCCATAGCTCCATTGGTGGAGTCAATGATATCCTCTTATATGCATTATCCTATAATTGGAAGACTAGAGTGCTCAACCGTTTGGATGCATAGGTGTGACTGAATAGTATACTGTCTTTGGATAGTAAGTTTTTTTATGGTGAGATAATGGAACGTAAGATAAAAATAATCAAAAATGTAAGATAAAATTTATCCTTAAGCCAATTATGGATATCCTATGGGGATACAATACATTATGATATGTCATGGACACTTAGCTAATTTGGGGATTATAATTTTAAATAGTTTGAGAGTGCAGCTCTAAGCTTTTAGTAGAGTAGCATAATATGTAGGTTTTATAATATCAAGAGCTTGAACTATATAGGTCTATCAAGTCCCCTTTGCTAGCTCATAATAAATCATGTAACGATATGGTATTCTTTTCCAATATATTGGTGACTTATTTTAAATTATTAGATTGGTTGAAATTCGATAGGATCAGATAATGTATATATGTTTATCGGTTGAGTTAATTTTTGCAAATTAATTCAAGACAAACTTGTTGAATTATCAAAAATATTTGTTTTCCTAGAGATTATCTAAATATGACTGTTTTAATCAGATAACTTCCTTATTAGATTATTTGAATCAAAATTGAGGTTACATCCAAAGAATCTCAAGTGGGAAATAAAAGATTCATAGGAATCATTTATCATAAGTTTTGTAAGCTGATCTTCAAGTTTGGTAGGCCAATGGCAAAGTCTGGCCTATCGACCGAGTAATAATTTGATCATGCATTTTCAAGCGATTTTGTCATATATTGATCCAGATTCAAATTTTTGAGACCTTATCTGATCATGACCAACCTTAGGGATGACCTTTATAAATAAGGAGTGAGTTCTCTTCTCCCTGATAAGCTTAAAATATTTATTGTTTTAGAGAGTTTCAACTTTAAATTTTTAATCTTTATAATTCTCTAGAGTTTTGTATGCCCTAGAGTTATATTCTTAATGATGACATGAATTTTATTGCATTTTTTTTTATTTTTATAACATTTATAGTGTCTTAATAATTACATGCGTAATATTTTTTATTATGGCATTAAGAAACTAGATAATATAAAGTATCCAAAAGAATAATGTGTAAGTTAATATTTTTTTGTGCCATAGGTATAAATATTATCGTTTCGTATAAATAATTATGTATTATATATTATATATTATTTTCACACGATTTTGAAACTCCTTGAGAGCTATTATTCACAAATCACGAACCTTAGTTTTAGGTTTTCTCAATTGGTTGGAAGGAAAGTCACCGGAAAAGAGCTATACGACATGTGCCCACACACACTTCGATCGTGGATAGAGAATAGCAAAGAAGACCGCTTGGTTGAGGCTCTTCTCTTCACAGATTGCAGGAGCTCTTTAGAATATAAGGTTAGTAAGATCTAGTTAATTTATGTATAT
>CAMOHE010050934.1:57928-86907 GCA_946598075.1 Artocarpus hirsutus
CCTTGCGGGGCCCCCGGACTTGTGGCTCTTATTGGTAGACCATCCCCGTGCCGCCCACTCATCCGTACTGTCCCCTCTGGGGCCCTCTGGCCCCTCAGGGATTTCTTTCGCGTCCCTCAGGTTCGAACCTCAAACCTCCCTTAAGAGGTTCTTATTTCCTTCTCGAGTACCAATTAAGCTAGTAGCTTAATTGGTACTCGAGAAGGAAATAAGAACCTCTTAAGGGAGGTTTGAGGTTCGAACCCGAGGGACGCGAAAGAAATCCCTGAGAGGCCAGAGGGCCCCAGAGGGGACAGTACGGATGAGTGGGCGGCACGGGGATGGTCTACCAATAAGAGCCACAAGTCCGGGGGCCTCGCAAGGTGGGTCCTATGGAGGCTTGAGGGAGTACGTCCGGGCCGGACGCCACAATAGGTATAAATATTATCGTTTTGTATAAATAATTATGTATTATATATTATATATTATTTTCACACGATTTTGAAACTCCTTGAGAGCTATTATTCACAAATCAAGAACCTTAGTTTTAGGTTTTCTTAATTGGTTGGAAGGAAAGTCGCCGGGAAAGAGCTATACAACATGTGCCCACACACACTTCGATCGTGGATAGAGAATAGCAAAGAAGACCGCTTGGTTGAGGCTCTTCTCTTCATAGATTACAGGAGCTCTTTAGAATATAAGGTTAGTAAGATCTAGTTAATTTATGTATATAGCATGTCAAACTTATGTTTTGAAAAATACGTTGATTAAAATTTTAAAATTCTACTACATACTTGTTTTTCCAATACTATTATGCTAGACAACGAGGTAAGACTCTAGGCCCTATCTTTTGTTAGCCATGATTATAAAAGGGATTTTGGCCATAAAATATTTTCCTGAAAATGTTTTTAAGGATTGATTGTGATGTATTTAATCAATTAATTTCATACTATTGAGTAACGAAATGATCATAATGAATGGAATAATGAATGTAAATAAGAAAATTCGATAACATGATACTCTAGTAATGATATAAGTACTATAATAGTTAGTACCAAACGAGTTAAGAACTTCGTTCAGAATGAGACATCAGTGCATGATGCCACATTCAAAGATCGGGTTGTGCAAAGAACGACCTTGAAGGCAAGTCTCAAAACCTGGCTAGGCTACTACAATGGTGATTGTTATGGCTTTGCATAGAATAAATTGGTAAATTTGTTTTCAGTTGTTCGTTGAGCCAGAATGATAAGTTTGAAAATTTTCATTTATTCAAATTAATGTTTTCAAAAACCAAGTCCTACTAAGCCTTCTGCTTACAGTTTTATCTGTTTCAAACTTCGCCCCTCCAGGTGGTTCACAGCATATCACTGACTAGGACGCTGCTAATTGCATGCGTGGAACATAGAGGCTTTAATTAAGTTATCTGTCTATTTTAATTAAGGCATGTAATATTCGAATACTATTTATCTTTGGTTGGACAATGGTTTGCATTTTATTTATGCCAGTACCATATGTGTGCGCAAATATGGGTCTGGTGTAGCCCAATCCGCTCTTACTAGTTTTTATTATTTTAAGTTTATTTAGCTTAGAGGTAATTATCTAAAAATTATAAATTTACCATGTTCTTATAAATAACCCAAAAAATTAATAGGCAAGTTTAGTTAAAATTGTACTTAATTAATTTAATTAAACTACCACGTCACTACCCAGGGCTTGAGTGTAGGACATTGGAAGCCTACTATCCATAGTTATTTTGAGTTTTGAGGACGAAACTCTAATAAGGTGAGGAGAGTTGTAACGCCCGTCGTCTTCTTCTATGGACACTTATATTAATTTAATGTTAGAATATGATATTTTAAGTTAAATAAATTAACTTTTTATTTAGTAATGTCACAAGTGACGGCTATATGAGACCAATGTGCTCAAGATATTTATGTAAAAAATGATAATAAGCTTAAAATATTTATTTTTTCAGAGAGTTTCAACTTTAAATTTTTAATCTTTATAATTCTCTAGAGTTTTGTATGCTCTAGAGTTATATTATTAATGATGACATGAATTTTATTGCATTTTTTTATTTTTATAACATTTATAGTGTCATGATAATTACATGCGTAACACTTTTTATTATGGCATTAAGAAACTAGATAATATAAAGTATCCAAAAGAATAATGTGTAAGTTAATATTTTTTTCGAGCCATAGGTATAAATATTATCGTTTTGCATAAATAATTATGTATTATATATTATATATTATGTTAATTACATTATTTATATTATATTATAGTATATTATATATTATAAGTAAAACAACATAATGCCGTGGAGAAGTAAAAGGAAAGATTAAAAAAAAAGTTATTCATATATATATATACTCATACACATTATGTAAAAATGTATATGTGTTGGTTGGTTTAACGATAACAAAAAATGGGATAAGGCCAATGGCTTTATTTGGTCAGGGAAAAAAAAACTAATTAGATTAAGACTACACTCATTTAAGAAAAAAGGAGAAACCTAATTAGATTAGAAATATACTCATCTAAAAAAAAGGGTGGAAAGCTAATTAGACTAAAACTAGGGTTACTTATGCCTATAAATATATTGCTTCGAGAACACATATTATTCCTATCTCTTTTTCTTGCCTCTATCTTTTCTCATATTCCTCCATGCTTTTATACTCTCTTTTCTTCCCTGCACCTCACATGCTATTAGTTTGGAATTTTGTTTTCTTCAAGATTCTCTCTCACCCCCTCTTAAAAATCTATCCAAGAAAGCCTCCATCATCTTTCTAATCCTCAAAGCCAAGAATTCATCACTATTATTTCTCTTCCGTGCCAAAATAGAAGGAATTCTTCTTGGAGATTTTTTTATGCAAGTCTTCATATTTATTAAGGAAAACATAATAATTTAAGCTATGATTTAAAGATTTTCATGATTTTGAATTTTTTTGATTAATATATATTGTTGTGACAAACTTTGTTAGAAAATTATTCTTTTATGTTGTGAATGTGTATGCATGCATGTTTGTATGGAAAATAAATTATTTTGTTTATTATTTGATTATAACAATGTTATTTTATGGTTGAAAGCATTTATATTCATATGATATCGTGAAATTTCATGAAAATGAAGTTTTGTTATAGGAGTGTGATATAAGAATTTTAGGGTTTTTGGTTAGTCGATATATTTGTTGGTAATGTTTTGAACTCAAATGATTTTATTTTGCTACAATTTTTGGATATGATGTGCATATATATGTGACAATTGTCTGGGGTTTTTTATAAATTTTCATCCAAAATATTTTTAGGGCTATGAGCTTTTAATCAAACACAGTTCACAAAATTTTATTTACTTGCAGATTTGTATTTGTGCTTTGTAGAGTCCTTTTTAAGGGGCAAAAAGCATCTTTTGAATTTGTAAAAAATTATGAGTCATTGTTATATGTTAACTAAATGTCTATAAATTTTTAGTTTCATATTCTTATTATGTTTTAAGATAACATTCGTTGAGCGTTAAGTGCTTAATGGTTACAAATATCTGCCTAATATGCTCTATGTAATTCTTGAGATAATAAATCATACTTTTGAATGTGTTTTGCATGATTTATTACTTTTCTAGCTTGTATCTATATGTTAAACATGTCACACAAAAATTTTAGAAGCATATTATACATATTTGATTTTATAAAAATATTTGAATAAAACACGTTCGCTGTTTAGCATGTCTGATGTTAATATTAATTCTAAATTTGAACGTGTTTTTAAATTAATTTGATTTTATTTGAAGCTAAATTTTGGACATGTTATATCTTTATGTGTATATTATGTGTAGTAATTTTTATAAATTATTTTATGACATAAATAATTTAATACTTAACTTTTAATTAGGACTGCTCACTACCTAAACTTTGCTAGCAAATTTTATGGTATTGAATATATGATTTATTTTAATTATCAAAATTTTTATGGCTAAAGAAAAATCTAAGCATTATATATATGTGTTAACTTTATTCTTGCAAATTTCATGCTCTAATTGATGTGAATTGAAAGATATAAGGTTATGAATCCTTAAAGGTCAGGTAATTTTTATTATTGGTAGATTTACTTGAATATTTTAAAAATTGAAAAAAGGTATTATGGATTAATATTTTCAAGAGAAGAAAATTTGAATGATGTTTATATATGTTAGCTATGTTATGGAATAATTCTTACATTTCATTCATGCTTATAAGTTAAGATTAATTTCTCAATTTTTTTGTCTTTATGTTTCTTGACTTTAAGTATATGTTTGTGACTCAAAGATGCTTTATTTTATTAAAAATGATATATGATGATGTAATATAACATTAAATAATAGCATGAAAATGAATATTAATTTTATGTATTATATGAATGATTGACATGAACACTCTAAAAGGCGAACATACCAAGAACCGTGGCAACATCACCCGATGTAAGGTTTAGTAACCAAACAAGTTAAGTAAGTACATTCTCATCTATAACATAATAAAAGTTTTGAAAAAGTTTTAAGAATACGCTTTAGGATAATTTTTAAGTTTTTTTTTTTAAATATTGTCTACTCATAAAAACTCTTGTTGCAATAAGGATGGGTGTGTGTGTAAGGAGTATTGGATTGGAAACGGAGTTATATCGTGGGGGAATTTTAACTCAAACAAAATTCAATATATTATGTTCCACATTTTTATTTATTTGAGACTCGATTCTATTTATGATCTATTCCTTTGAACTTATGTTTTATTTAATGTAAATTAAATTTTATATTTTTAGTTTTTTAAGTTATTTATTAAAGAATACGCTATATGGTTCGTTTCTTTGTATTTAATCGTAATTAGTTGTTTGATTATAAGTTAAGAGTGCTTAAATTATATCTATGAGTTTATACTTGTTATATATATATATATATATATATATATATTGTAAAATAAGTTTTCTATAGGTGGTCAGTTAGCCAAATGCCTTAGGTGTTCCGTCTAGCTAACTGAGGAGAAAGAGTTAAATTTGGTAAGAGTTAAAAAAAATATATGTATATGTTCCAAAAAAATATATATTTATATGTTCCTGAGATATTTCTTTGAGTGTGTAGTGATTGTTTTGAACTTTTCATCGGTAAGTTTTAAGTTTAATAGTAAAAGCAACATCTCTTGTGATGCCTGTAAGGGGACGTGACAGAACCACTAGGTTATGATCAAGCATATTTTCAAGTACTTGTGAAGCATTTGATGGTATATGCCTATGTATTCGAGTTAGGATCTAATACCTCTAGGATACACTGATTCAAATTTCCAATATCGTCTAGATTCAAGAAGATCGACTTCTAGTTTTGTGTTTATTCTGGACAGCTGTGTCATTGTTTGGAGAAGTGTCAAGCAAGACTACACTTTAGATTTAGCGATGGAGGCCTAGATTGTGGCAACTAGTGATGCTTCGAAAGAAGTAGTGTGGCTTCATAAGTTTCTTGGAGATCTTGAGGTAGTTCCTGACGTGGATAAGGCGGTGTCACTGTATTATGATAACACTACAGTAATAGCTAATGCTAAGGAACCAAGATTTCACAAGAAGAGTAAGAATGTACATCGAGAGTATCATGTGATAAAGAACAACATGGTGAGTAGAAATGTGGAAATATGTTTGATCGCGTTTGATGACATTATGGCCTATCGAGGCTATGGGAATGCGTAAATATCACATTTACTCACTTAGTGTAAGTGGGAGATTGTTAGACATAGTGCCCTAAGGAGTAAAATGTGGCAATATATTTTCGAAGACATTTTATTACTAATGAGTTTATTTACTATTTATATACTAAATGTTGTCCTCTTTATGTTCATTCTGTTAAATGTATGATAAGCAAACAAAAGTTTGAGACTGTCGGTCTAAACCTTTAAGAATCATGCATATGATGGACAAATTATGCAAAAGACATGAATATTAAAGATGATGGTCTAAATCATAAGATCTACAATGAAGAGAAGTTGGACGCTTTATTCAAACTAAGATTGTTATGTTGTCTACATCCCTAATGGGAGATGCTTGTCTTGGTCATCAGAGTAGGACTCCATGAATAGAAACATTGGTGCATTGTCATAGATGACGATGTATTGGATTGGGACATAAAGGTTAAATTGATTTGGTTAATAATTCTGTTTGTACAAATCAATTTACTTTAGACAATCATATGTGTTGTATCTTAATCCTGAAATGACTAATAGGCCCATTATCTTGACTTATGTCATTTGATGTACCAAAGGGTGACATCCTAACTAAATGATGGTATGACACCAGTATGTTGGAGGCATGACTATTGATTGACATAGTCTCGTTACTAATAGATATGGAATCTATAGCTCTTTTTGTAGAGTTAATGGTATTCTTTTATATGCATTATCTTGTAATTGAAAGAATGGAGCGTTCAACCATTTGGATACATAGGTATAATAGAATGGTATGTTATCTATAGATAGTAAGATTCCAATGGTGTGATAAGGGAATGTCAGAAAAAAAAAAATAAGAAAGGTGAAATGGAATTTATCTTTAAGCCGATTATGAATATCTTTTGGGGATATGACACATTATGATATGTCATGGATAGTTGGCTTATTGAAGTTTTATAATTTTATATAGTTCGAGAATGCAGCTCTAAACTTTTAGTGGAGTAGCTTTAGAGTTGATAATTATAAAATATGTATCTAGGATATTGTATTTTATAATCATGGGAGCTTGAACTATATGTCCATCAGGTCCCCTTTGCTACTTCGTAATAAATTCTGTAATAGGACACATGTTTTTCCTACACATTGGTGACTTATGTTAAATTATTAGATTGGCTAAAATTCGAGTTAATCAGATTTAATAATTCATGTTAGTTTATTGGTTTAATTAATTTTGTCAATTAATTCAAGTTAAAATGTTGAATTATTGTGGATAATATTTTATTGTATGTGTTTATCTATATATGACTATTTTAATTAGATAACTTTTATATTAGGTTATTTGAATTAAAATTAAGGCTTTTATAAAGGAAACCTGGGTCAAATAAGATATGATTTATCTAATTGGTTGAGATGGAATCTATTTTATTAACTTGAGGAGTTCGAATAAGATTCGAACTCAGGCATCGTAACAACGTGGTTGACCGCCCCTTTGTATCGTGGTTAACCACAGCAGTTAGGATAAGATACATGTTTTATGCGTTTTTGTTCTAAAACTGATCCAAACTAGAATTTTGATGCTATATCTGATAATGATTAACCCAGGTCCGACCACTATAAGTAAGGGGTGAGTTTTCTTAGTTATTAAGATCATTTGAGAAGCATAGAATGAGTACTCTAGTTAAAGAAACTCTAAAACTCCCTAAGAGCTATTGTTCAACATTAAGAACTTTAGCTCTACGTCTTCTCAAGTGGCTAGAAAGAGAGTGATTGGAGGAAAAGCTGTACGATATGTGACCACCCACACTTCGATCGTAGATAAAAAATAGCAAAGAAGACTAGTTGGTTGAGGCTTTTCTAGAACATTCTTCTCAACACAGATTATAGCCCGCTTCGGTATACAAAGAAGGTTAGTAAGATCTGTCATTAATTTGTGTATTTAGCATGTCAAACTTATGTATTAAAAAATACTCTAATTTAAAAAATTTTAAAATTTCGCTGCGTACTTGTTTTTCAAACAGTATCGTACCAGGTCAATTGTGTGCTGCAACTATAGCCCCAGTGATATTAAGATCGCATTCGATATTTAGTAATCTTGAGGATGTGAATGAGAATCTGCAAGATTCGTACGTTTGATACAAGAATTATGATGCTTAGATTCCTAGGAAACTCAATCCTATAGGATTCACTTTATTCTATTTTAGGATAATCTGAATCCCATTTAGCATGGTGATATTCATATTCCTAGGAATTTCAAGATCATGAGAATCTCACATTCTATTCCATCATAATGATAATGATGATAAATAAATAATCTAAAATATTATTGATTAATTATACTATTATCATAACTAAAAATTATTATTTAGTGTTAATATTAATATAAAATAATAATATATTATTAAGAACCATATTTTTGTTATTATTTATACTCATACCAATATATTATATATGATATATATATTTATATAATTATATATTATTATTAAATAATAATACCATATATTATTACAAAATATAAATATAAAATATTATATCAATATAAACAATAATAATAACTTAATAATAAAGATAATAATAATATTAACAATAATAATGAAAATATAATAAGATAATATTAGTATGAATAGTGTGATATTAACGTTAATTTATAGTAATATAATAATAAATAATATAACACAACATAACATAGTATAAAATACAATTAACTATTTCTAATATCAATTTATTAATATTATATTTATAATATCTTAATATTAATATATCATTAAATAATAAAAATATTAAATAGTAATAATACTATTATTATCCTCAATTAACATTTTTATATAATATAAATATAAATATAAAATTAAAATAAAATAATTTGATAATAATGATTATATATTTGATATTAATACTAACATGTTATTTTAATATATTAATATTTGTATTATAAAATGATAATTTTTATATTGAACAATAATAATATAAATATTAAATATATTGACTTGGTCTTAAAATATACAATGTGTTATAACTGTAAGTATAAGATTGTTTCAAATAATAAATATTTGGTGTATTTGAGGTCGAATCCACAAAGAAGGATTTCGTTTAGTTTCAGTATATTTAATATATTAACTTTTATTTATTTAAAAGTTGATAAATATGAGGATTAATAATTATTATTTACAATATATATTCACAATATTTTACATATTTTTTCACAACATTTTTTTCTTTTTTAGTATTTCATTGTTTTAGAACTTAAATCATAAGAAATTCAGCTTAAATTGAAATGAAACTTTAATAATAAGTGCAATTAATTTAAAATAACTCTAACAAAATGACAACAATAATAGCAACAAATTAAAAGGGATAAAATAATAATCATAACAGAGTTAAGATTCAAAGGTTTTGTTTTAACAATCAACTTAAACAAATTTTATTTTTTTAATTATTTATTAATTGGTTTAAGAATATATTATGCTATCCTATGTCAACAATAAATCAAGCATTACCAAGTATTTATTATGTCATTTCATATCTATAATATAGCAAAAACTCAATTTAACAAACAAGCAAAATTTTAGCATTACTTAACTAAAATAACAACCAAAATAACAAGTTAAGCATTTACTAATTTGTCTACGACTAATCAAGGTCCTCCCAAGCATTATCCGTGCCAATCTATGTCATCAAAAAATCAAGATCAAAATTTTGGTAGAGTTCTAGCTAAAAAAATATTAAATTCAAAGTTTTCTAGAAAATATTTTGACATTATAACTGTTTAGAAAACTAAGAAAAAGTAAAAATATTTAGAGTGATTTTGCTAGAGTATCCCCATCTCACTTCAATTAAAAAGAAAAATTAAAAATAAAAATCTAATAAAAAACTAGAAATATTGTTGAGCATAATTTTTACAGCTTAATCTGATAAATATTTTATAAAAATTTAAAACTAAAAACTAAAAATAAACTTAAAAACTTAAATAGTGGTTTTTACACTGATTTTTGGGGTTGGAGAACTGAGGCCAAAGGCCTCGGTATTTATAGAACTACAAAACCTACTATTGATTTTTTTTATAATTTTTTTTACTATTTTCACGCTGACATTTTTAGCCAATTTGAGCAAATTGTAATTTTTTTATTAATTCTTTTCTCCTTTTTCTTCCCGTTCTTAACTTAAGAGAATCTAGGTTTTTAGACAAAATTCTCTACAGTGCAATGGCGGGGTGCATTCGTACAGCTTAATCTCGACCTTTAAAGGCATAATTCGACGACCATTAATCATGAGTAAAAGCAGGACCAGGTGGGGCTGTTAGGGACTAAACGAGGACCATTGGATCAGTCAGAGTAATCACATCCAACGGGTAGGAGAGTGCACACACATGGAGCTGCCCGCGGCGGATCTGATAAGGCTGCTGACATACGAGTCCCACTTTGATGGTGCTGTTTGGCGGCTGAAGTAATGCATGACATTTGTCGTTGATCCAACGGCTTACAACAAATGGCAACACAATCAAATAGTCAAGAACGTGCCATGTGACTCCTTCTAGATTAAATTCGAATCTTTATGTGTTTTTGAGGCATTTGTTGTGCAATTTTGCTCGTTTTGATGCCATTTTGCTCCATTTTTCTATTAGATTTTAAATCTAAAGATAGAAAATTTAAACAAAATTAATTATTTTATGAACATAATATTTCCAATAATTTTAAAAATATTTATTTTAAATTAAAACACATAAAATAATTACAAACTTCTAAAATTTCAGTCTCTCTTGGTTTGGCACAAATATGATTTTTAAGACTTAGAAATATTTTTATAAATTACTAAAAATATTATAGAACATAGTTCCAAACTTAAAACACACAATCAAATATATTAAAACTCAAAATAAAATTACCATTCATTATTTTTACGGTTTTGATTAATTTCAAATTAAACTAATATTTTACATACAAAAATTATTCTAAAAATTACCAAAAATATTACTAGACATAAAAACTTATTAAATACATATATTTAAATATAATTTTACACTAAGACACTAAAATACTGTTTATCACATAATTGCTTTAATTAAGGAGTTTTAAGAGAAAATGCAAAATGTTTGATTTAAGCTTTAAGAAATGTGTACTTTCTAAGTCTGCAATAATTTGAGAATAATAAATATAATATTAATGTCATCATCATCATCATATTGTTGTTGTTGTTGTTGTTGTTAGTAGTAGTAATAGTAGTAGTGGTGATGATGATGATGATGATGATTGAGACGTCCGCCTAACTTAATCATATTGCTAATTTATAATTAAGCTAGTTGGTGTCATATTCTTTTACTAACAATGTAATTTGTTAATTCAAAATAGTGGGCAAATTTAAACTTTTTGAAAACCTTGCAATCTACAAACAACCACACATCTATCCTTACAAAAGACAAGTCGGCGATAAATATTTATAATAATTTATATCTTAAAATGAAGCGCCGTCCGAACCGTACCCATAACAACCCCACAGTATTTACAAGTACTAAAATATAAAATTTAAACAAAAGTGTGCCCATATAAGATCAGCAGTATCCATATATATGGAGTCACGAGAATAGAAAGTGTGCTAGTTGACCTTCAAATCAACACTATTGAATTGTATAGTTTCTACTTAGTGGGCATTAGCTTATATTCTTCTTATGATGCAGATGAAGGTACATCTCAATAGTGTACACTATGAGTCGCCTGCCTAGGCTTATTATAAGCATGCATGCATATTAATGAACAGTCATCGAGTAATAGTGCCTCAGGCTATCCCATGAGACATTTTAGTCCCCTGATACTAGGAATTACAAAAAGATTTGAAAAAATGGTCCTAGGCTCTCCCATAAAACCACTTGAGTTTCAGGCTATCCCATGGAACTTAATCAAGGCCACTTACAAGTTAACTACATAGCATACATACAAATAATCTCTTTATCATAGAACGATGATTTTCTTCTGAAAACTATACATGTGCCCTTATGCCATGAATGCAAATGATATAGTAAATTCTACATATTACAATAACAATCTTGTGATGTAGTTGAAAAAAAATTTTACTTACCTCATTTTCAAAGAAAAGGTGATAAGTAGAAGGCGTCAGTCTCCTTGTCATGCTAGATATGCTAGTAAGCCTAGTTTTATCAATTAGTATCTGAAGTTATTAATATGCACATACTTCATTTACAATTGATCATAATTTAAAGATAATGCATTCATATGAAACATGTTTTAGTTGTAAAACAACTTTCTTTATTAGTTCCTATACTTCTGTATTAGGAACCATTGTACAAATACAAGCATTTACATAGGATAGGGATATGTTTAAGGCCATTTAATGCAAGGATGTTAACATATAAAAGAGCTAAACATCAATTACACACACACACATCATTCCCAGTAAGGTGAACAATCCAATCCGTGAATAAGTTGTTTTTTCTTTTTTTAACATATACATGTCCATAATATGTTTAAAAGTTCATCTCTAGTTTCAGCATATCAAGAGGCATAAATTCCCTCTAAAACTTTGCTTATATCATTATATCATAAAGAAGAAAAATATTGATACATGTACATGATTAAAAGTAATCTCTAAATAGTAAGAGTTCTTGAGATTCCTTTAAAACATTTACATATTATTAGTGTAATATAAATGCATAGGACCGTGAATAGCTCACATATGCAAATCAAATGTATAACATAAACATACTGGCAACATTTATACAGACATATGAATAAATAATTACTGACTGACAACGATTAAGTCATTATATTGTTAGTTAACTAATACGGCTCCATGAATTCACAAAAGAAAGAATAATTACATAACTTAATTAGTTCTGAAAACAACAACATCAATTCAAAGTGTACCCCAAGATATATACAGCCATGTAAATTGGATTCTATCTTGTACTTATACTATGTTTATATATATATATATATATATATATATATATTTATTTATTTATATATATACTCACATGCACTAACAGCAAAAAAAGATTTAGAGTAAAAGAAAGATTTGTTATTGGGAATTCTTATTTTATATTCCATGGGAATTTGTATAAGCTTAACCAGAATAAAACAAAAGATATATATACATTCATTTCTAAAATAAATAGTACAAATAACTATTTATATAGCATATATAAAAATCAAAGCAAGTGGATATACACAACAAAATACAGCCTAAACTTACTACGGAATCACATGTTGATAAACAATATATAAACAAAATGAAAAGAAAAAGAAAACTTCAACACAATACGTAATTAGACACATGAGCTCACCTCCTAATTCTTGAAGCAATCTCAGATAATATAAAACTCAATACAAAGGAAGCTGTAGCTTGTCTTTAGCGCGACACGGAGAAAAGAAAAGAGAAAAGTAAAGTAAACTAAAATTGGAGCGCTACCATTCCAGCTAGTTGAAATATATGAGTAAAGTTATCAAATTGCTAAGAATAAGCTAGAAAGATAACCGACTTCCAAACAGAAGATAGCGCATGACATTTTATTATTATTATTATTATTGTTATTCAATATTGCCTTCCAAACTGAAATAAAAAAATAAATTAATTAATAACTTTTAATAATACGCAATCAATAGTATAAACTAATAATATTAACTAAGAATAATAATAATAATTAGATATTCTGTATATATTGAAAGTAATAATCCAAACTAATAGTTTGAAAAATCAATTACAACTTTCTAGCACATTGAGCTTCTTTTGCGTGGAGACTGAGTCTTCACACTGTACCAAATATATTTAAAATCAAATTAATAAAAATTACGTACTCCAATAATAAATATAATGTAATGCAAACAAGTTATTATTGGCTATATTTGTATGAGTAAATTATGGGCACCATAATGATGATGATAACAATGGTAATATCAATATTAATAATATAATTATTCTATTATGAGTGTAATTATATTTTTAAAAATATGAATATAAAAGTTTTATAAATATATAAATGTTAATGGAAATGCTTTTTAAAAGATAATCTAACAATTTGTTTTTGTCAACTATAAAAGATTCCCATATACAACCAAACACAATAATATATTATTCTTAGAAATCTAAGAGAAGATTTTTGTGTACAAACAAACGTGATAATATTAGTTTTCTAAGAATCATATTGCCTATTATAACTTTTCTAAGAATATAGTTCCTATTGATAACTGCATACATGCGGAAGGTACTTTATTTTGATACTAGCAGCATATAATAAGATAAAAAGGCACTTGGCAATTCAATCGTTTGTTATTGTGATACTAGCAGCATATAGTTTTATTTTAAGCAGTTTTGAGCGTGTTGTTATTTTTGTCTAGTATCTTATAATAAGATGATAAAAAGGCACTTGGCAATTCAATCGTTTGAATCCTCCACAAGTTGCAGAGGGCAACTTGGCACTTCACCAAAGAGTTGAGGGTGCAAAAAACCTACAATAAAAATACTAGATTCCCATGGACAACCAAAGACAATGATCTGATATTCTCATATTGTTGCAACAGGATGACTATGCACAACCCAAGCAATAATGTGATCAGCCAAAAATACAGGTAATACTCTACGTCCCTTTATGTCACATTGACTCGTGTCACTTCTCATCACTCAGATTTTGCTTCCATATCAAAGATTCATAGATAATAACTACAACCTATAAATATAAATACACACATAACTCGAAAGTTTGCAGCGGCACCGCACAATTGAGGCCAAATATCTGTCATCTTTGCCGAGGTATAAGCAGGGAGCAAAAAACCTGGTCACTTGGAGCCATCAATTTCCCCTTGCTTTGCTGCCTTGTTCACAAGCCTTCCCAACTGAATTCCCATAGCAGATGCGGTTACAGATGTAGAGCCATCATTGGAATTTTGTTGCGCAGCTCCTGAACCTGAGCCGGAGCCGGAGCCTGAACCGTCCACAGCCGCTCTTAACCCCTTCTTTTTCTTTACTTTCTGAGCCCAACCAACAAGCCCCACTTGCACATGCTCGTCGAATATTGCTTTCTTGTAAGAACTTCCCATCTTCAAGCCATTCAACAGAATTTTACAACAGGTCAGCTTTCTCTCCTTACAACTTAGAACAAAAGTGAGTTAATTAAAAATACATCTCAAAACCTACCTGTGTGACAATGGCATAAAGGGGTAGGGTGCTGTAACTACAGAGCACTTGAATAAACACCCTAAAAAAGAACATCATTTCAACAGTTAAGATTCAAAAGTTCATAGATTTCGGAACAAGAATCTTACAAGAAATGAGGAAGCAATTGGTTTTACCCAATAATAAGCCTCGGAATAATATAACCAACTTGTCCCATTATGCAGGAGTCAAATGAATATTGAACCTGCAAACATATAAAGAAGACGGTTATGCTAATCTCAATAACTAAAATTTATTTTTCTTTAAGTGTGGGCAGTGCCCATAAAAACCAGCTTACCCATATCCAGAAAAAGAACGCAATCTCAAAAGCATTTTGGAAAAGGATGAAATGAATCAAGAAGAGGACAATTTCAGGATGACCAAACCAAAAGTGTTCATCTGATGGCTGAACTACAAGTTCTCCTTCTATTGCTACATGTTTCTCAGCAACCTCATGAGCCAACTGGGTAATGACGTGCTCTAGTTTAGTGCCCACAGCAAGTAGAAGCTGCAAGAAACAGACAGAACAATGAATGTTAAGTGGATCGAGAGAAGCAAGAAAAAAAAAAGGGTAAATGCAGTAGAACTTTCACAAGAAAAGAAAAAAAGTAGATTAAATAGAATTCACATTGCATGAGGAACTTATGCACACGATCGAAAGTACAAGTAATGAAACTGAAGTCAAGAGTACATGATTTGCATTTGCACTTATGTATAAGACAAATTACGCAAAAGAAAAATGTTATGAATATGTTTTATAAGTCCACTTGTTTTTCCATGCAGGCTGTTTCATTAATGAGGTAGAATCTTCTAATACAAGAAGGAAGAGTTTGAGCATGCAACAAAAGTGTCTTCGGTGTCTAAAGCCTCTTGTTTCTAGGAACTTACCACCAAATAAATGCAACAACAAAGAGGCTGAAAAGAATGATTCCAACAAGTCATTAGGAATTTAACAAATTAATTAAGGTTGCTATTTTTTTTTTTTTAAAGAAATTTTATGTTTGTGATTCAACTCCTCGTTGTACCTAGTTTAAGTTGTTACTATTTGATTGAGATTTGGTCTCCCTCTTTGCCGTTGGCTTGCCAATAAACAAAATCGTGTTCATTTTTTTCTCTCTTGGTACTCCCTTATTTTCCTTTCTTCCCTTCTCTCTTTCTGTTCTCATTTTACCCTGCTCTTTCATCACTATATTACTTGGGGTGTGAAACGAAAAATTGATCTAGCACCTTGCAAGCGCAATCAGACATGCATGCATAAATCACAGATTGGGGATTATAAACAACTCACAAGGAAGGGAATGAATGCAATCCAGAAATATGTGTGCCAGCCTGCAAAAGTAAAATATCATCATTAATAAAAGCTGAATCATGAGAGTCTGCAAATTTATTATTTTTTTAATTAAAAAACAGGGATATATAGTGCAGAAGGAAGATCTGAAAATAATGCCAACACTGTCATCTTTTCTCCACAGTGGGGAAAATTTATATGAACCTTCGCATGCATATAAACATTAATGTGGAGGCTAATCACCATTGATCTCGTAGTAAATGAAGAGACTAGAAGTAAACATCATAACCGCATTTCTCTTTAATCAGATGATTTATATTGACATATTAGTTAGAGTTCCCACTCTATACATGGCAGAAATATAAATACATAGTTATATATACTTTCACATTGCTTTTCAATTCTCTCCACCAAAAATTTCTAATGAGATATTAATAACGATCTATTAACATGTATTGACAGAATGCAGTAAAATCGCGAAAAAAGGTTGCAAATTATAAATAAATGCAGCACAAGAATTAATGTAACGGTTTTATTTGCTAATGAAACTTTTTCTGAAATTGGTTTTCTTGCTACCTCAGACTCTAATTCAAATCCCATTTTAACTTGTGCTACCGAGGAGATCGCAAAAGAACGTAGCTTGATTATGCCATGTTGCCAATGCAATAGGACCACAGAGAAATCAAATAAGGCAACACCCAAGAAAATTCAACTAATTATTTGGTCTTGCGATCATCAACTGAAAAAAGAAGAATCGTACCATTAACATTCAGCAACAAGAAGACGACCACAAACATCCAAAGATACCAACTGCAGCCAAGAAAAATGAATCGTCAATCTAGGAGAATCATAACTGATTGCAAACAAACACCAGTCGTCTTTGTAGTTTACAAAAATAAGAGGCCAACGAATACGCAAAACAAGATGCATTAATTACTAACGTCACAGAATTTATCATTGGACAACACTTGCCTTATGCCGACAACTTTCTTGAAATCATCTTCAAGGGCACGTATCATGTATTTGTAGAAATTAAACTTAGGATTTCCTCTGCAGTGGGTCTACAATAACGCAAAGACACTCTAGTTAAAGGTACAAGGAAAAAAAAGACCGCACAAATATTTTATAGGTCAAAAGAAAGCTCCAAATTAGATCTTACCATAATGAATCCGAGTCGCAGTGTCACATAATCTGATTTTGTTACAGATGCATAAAATTGCTTGATAAAAGAATGCTGCAGATGAGAGTAGGAAATGTCAGAATTATGATTCATTGAACTTGGAAAGACAACTATCATTCTAATGTTTCTAAACAATTTTTATCATCAAATTTCAAAAACTTGTTCCTTAAAAGGATACTCAAACGTGTTTCTTTTTTATTCTTTTTCTGTTTTGTACAGCTGAATATTCAGTTGTCCTTCCAGTTCCCATGTCACAGAGCATAAAGCAATCTCCAAAAGCTCTTTAGCAATGCCGTTCTCCTCTTGTTTCTTAATAGAAACTCAAAAATGAAATGAAGAAGGCCAGTGTACAACTTTTGTACCATCTGAGAAATATGAACAATACTACAATAATTTTGTTTGAAATGAAATAAGCACATACCACCCAACCTAGCAGAGCTGAATTTTTACCAATACCCAGAAAATGATCCCTGATAAAAGCATGTTGATGAACGTGGGTGACCTTTGTCTTTGATTTTAGAACTGCACTTATCCAATTCATAAATTAGAATTATGTTACAGAAAGCCAGCTACATGTACTCAAATTTGAAGCATAATAAAGACAATAAGCTCTTAAAGTTCCTTAATGGTACGTAAATTTTCTCAGCTATCCGATTAAATTTAAATGGTTTGATTTATAAGCGTCCATGTTAAAAATAGTCAACACACCATACAAAAGCTCCCATACATGCATCAAGCTGTTGAAATTTTAATCGAATGGTTAAAATACTTCCCCTATTGGCAGCACAAAATAACAAGTCCTCCAGTAAAATTTAGGAAAAGAAGACAAGTAGCAAATATTTTTAACTGGTTAACGATCCTTACCTTGTTCTGAATCGTAATTCTCTTTTGCAACGGAATCCTCCCACTGCTTCCATTGACGTATCTAATCATGACGAACATTGTATAAACAAACGAACAAGCAATAGAACTAAAGAAAAAGATCCAAAAAGGGCATATTTTAGACGCTCACCTTTACCCCTCCAAATAGAACAGTGAGAACACAGAAGGTCACATGGACGATGGCTAGGACGAAGATAAAGATATGCAGTTGATGCAATGCTTCAACAGATAATAGTGGTACTTTGTTCTGAAAGAAAATTAATAAATAAATAAATAAGTTAAAGCACATATCTTTTTCTCATATATTTGTGAATTTTATTCCAAAAAGGAAAAAGTAAAAAACAATCAAAGGAGTATGAAGTACATAGGAACTCCCACATTTTATGAGACAAACTATCCAAAAGACAAGTTTCCCTGCCACTTTGTCACTATTACCATATTATTAAAATAAAAAAGAAACCACGTTGTCACTAAAACAACTAAATAATAAACTAATGCTGATAGTAAGAAAAATCTACTTTTAAGACAAGTACTAGTTTCTAATACTAATTTTTAGACAAAAAAAACAGCAATTTTAGCAAAAATATATAAGGGAAATACCCACTTTTAAAAGTAAGAAAATCTACTGTTTTTCTTTCTTTTGCCAACAAAATCTACTTTGAAAATAACTTAGAGTTGTTTAGTTCATGATTTAAATTATTTTACTATAATATTTTCTCTCATAAAAATTTAAATTTTCATTTAAATTTTTTATTCAAATCTATGAACTAAAAAGACACATAGTTTCTACCACTATTAATACCACCACTGTCAAGATTACAATCATATTCAACAACAATTCAAACACTCCCGATCAAATCAAAACTGGTTAAAAAAAAAAAAAAAAAAAAAAAACCACCGAGTCAACTTTGTGGTTTTAACTGCGAAAACCCACGGACATTTTACACTTTATCATATCCTTGACCTTTGCGCATTTTGCGAAAACAAGAACAAATGGAATGAAAACAAAAAAAAGACCAAAAAATAAAATAAAATCTGCAAAGCAGTGCCGGCCGAATCGGGATTTTTGTGCAAAAACATCCCTTTTCTAAGCACTTCAACCAAACACCACTATCACTATTTCAATTATTTCAACAATAGTTTTCAAATTAAACTATCCAACATTGCCATCAAATGAAAAATAAAAAAGGAAAAATTCCAAGTTGTAATTTTTTTCTTTGATCTAAAGTTATCGAATTGATGATTACAGAAGTTACCTTGCGAGCGCAATAACCGATCTGCTCGGGCGACGATTCCTCGGCGAGAAGTTTCCTGAAAACGCCAGAAATGGTGGTGGTGACGGCCAAATGGTGGGAGGTGCTGGTGGAGGATTCTCCGCCATGGTCGTCAGCCTTGGGAAGCTTACAGGGAAGAAGATTGTCGACCAAGCTCTTTGGAACGCAGAATTTGGAGATGGCGTTTTGAAAGACAGTGAGAAGAAGGGAAATGAACCCCAAAAGCATCAACTCCTCCTTGACTTTCTGCAAAGCCTCGTAGAGAGGCTTCTGGTTTTTCCTCTTCAGAACTTCACCCAAGTAGTGGAGAAGCCGCTCCGCCGCCAGAGAGATGGCCACGATCACGGAGCACACGACGGCGACTATCCATGTCGGCGTGTACTCCAACGACTCGCCTTCTTCACTCCCTCCACTCATCTCCCTCTCCTTCTCTCTCTCTTCTTTTGCTCTTTTGGGTTATTGATCGACTTTGTTTAGTCTTTTTATTTTATTTTTTCTGGTGTGAGTTTTTCTGTCACTTTTTCTTTCTGCCCACCAACAGTCACTGGTTCCTTAAAAGGTGGCGTCATGTGTGTTTGACAGATTGCCCGTGTGTGGTATACGCGTGAGTGTTAGTATTCACTTGCTTTTCAACTTCTTGCTAAAACGGGATTGGAGAAAAATACAAGTTGGTAGTATTCCTTTTTTAATTTTTTATCTATTTTTTAAAATTCAAACAGATGACTTCCATCTTTATATTTAGGATACATTTATAAATAATAACTGGGAAAAGAGTAGTTTTCTTTCATTTCAAGCAAAGTATTTATTTACAAAATCAATAGCGAAAATGTATAAGCCATACACAATGTAAAAATAAGTACAAGAAATGTCATTCTTCATATTCCTTTTGACATTGATTCTTCATTAAAAAATAAGTACAAAATTTATTTAGATATGCAAATTCAAAAATATTATGATTTAATGATTACTTGTTATATAAAATGTTATTTTAGTAATCATATTCACAAGATTACAATTTATAAATTGGTAAATACTATGAAGTGGGTGTGATTGTTTTGTTTTACACTATGAAATAGATAAATAAATACAAAAAAAAGAGAGTAATGAATAATCCTTCCTCTTATTACACCCTTTGTTTATGCCGTTACCTTTTCCACTACATTTGCTGGATTGAGATCTGCAGGGTGGCGGGCACTTCGACTGCCCTGTATAGGGTGAAGAGAAGGGAATCCCTTTTGTTACACTTGTTTTAGGGGAAGTTCTCTACTCCTAAAAAAAAGTAATCATTTTTTTTGGGTCCAAATACTTATCTTTTCTTGAATATATATATATATATATATATATATATATATTAAAGTGAGAATCCAAACTCCACACCTCAATATTATATCAGAGGTCTATGATCTGCCAATACCATTTTTTGTCCAATAGTCTTTCAAAAACTACATTGGCATCCGTTAGAAACAAAAAAAATAAAATAAAGAAAATAAAGAAACAGGACTACATTAACAACATCTTAATCATTTTACTATCCCTTTCGTTGAGGGTTTTGGTTACCAGTCGGAAAAACTGCTCGGAGGAGCCTCTACGTGGATTTGTCTTCCGCAGGGGAACACGTCCCCAGTAGTCAAACTTTTTTCCTCTTGAATAAGAGAGTCTTGAGTTCATCTTAGTTGGATTGGTACCTGAGATAAACTTAAAACCCTCTTACTTAAGAGGAAAAAGGTTCGACTACTGGGGGTTGCGTTCCCCCGCGGGAGGCAAATACACGTAAATGCTCCCTGATAACTTTTTCGGTAATACGTTCGAGGGACCCACAAGACTCCAGCTGGGAACTAAAACCTTCAACACCTTTTCTTCAAGTATTGATGTTTTAATACTGGTTTATGCGGTGATGAATTCATGTAAAGACCAATAGTTTCCAGTTAGTGCCCCCATAGTCAAGTTTTTTTTGGGTAGAAATTGTCAATGAGTTCTAGCCCTTCCATATTTACTTTCTTTTTTTAATCCTTTTTTATACCCAAAATGTGTACATGTCAGCGTACTTTTCTTAATTTTTTTTAACATTTTACTGTCTTGTTTTTCCTTCGGTGAAAACTTTTAATTCTCTATTGTTAATCCTTGGAAGAGCCACTCCTATTCCCTGATGATCTCTTTAATCCTTCTATGTCTTCAATGATCAAATTTTATTGTGATATGTGAATTTCTTTTCCCAATTCATTTTTTATTTTTCATATTCATGAAATATGCATAGAAATTTTGCTTTTAAATTCACTAACTAGTTTTACCAAATTTTGTATTAACTTAAATTATAAACCGTCTTTCTTTGTGCCCACAAAAATCTGGATCCTTTTTATTTTTAGACGTGAAAATTATGATTGTGACTTTCATGGCCTTTCTTTTGTGCTTCTTTTACTTTTTGATTGTTTCGCGGTTCTTCCCACCACTTGCTGTGATGTGACACTTTTCTGGCGTATCGTGAGTGACGTGTGATCCAGTGCAGATTTATATATATATATATATATAATATTTTTTGAGACCCCACGTAAAGCAAAAAAAAAAAAAAAAAGCCAAAAACATAAGAACATCAATGGAAGACCTTTGCCCTTTCACACATGTTCTTTCTTCTCTAGTTTGAACGCAACATAGAGAACTTTATTAAACGAAACGATCTCAACCGTTAAAAGTAAAAAAAAAAAAAGATAGTTGTTATATACAAATTTCAACCGCTAAAATCATTAAACGACTGATATTAACTCTATAGTGCATGGACTCAAAAAGGGCAAAAAAAGAAAAAAAAAAAAAAAAAAAACCTCTATAGCACATCCCATCTTGCTTACCTGCTTCGAGAGAATTCACATCTAGCTTGTTGTTGACAACCGATACGGAATCAACAATTAAAAAATATATTAGTCGTTTTTGTCGTTTTCTTCTCTCGATAATATTAAAATTATGACCCACATAATTAATTGAAGCCTATAAAATCTATTAAATTTATTTATTTATTTATTTAGTTTAATAATTATTTAAATGTTAGAATTTTATTAGATATGAGAGGTTGCAACTCTTATTAAAAGATATGTCTATATCTAAAAAGATATGTGCTTTGATAAAAATGCACCTATTGAGGATATATAAATAGGAATCTAGTTCTCTCTCCATCCAATCAGTTTTGTATTCTTTCTCACCATCAAAAAAATACGTGAAAAGAATTTGTGAGTTCAGAGAGAGAAACTGAGTCCTTCTTCTCTGACAATTTATGTTTTAGAGTTTTCTAAAATTGAAGCTATAAATCAAGGTACTTGAGTTTTAAGATTTTTTAAAATTATAGATATTAAAGTTTTACATGTGATATCAAGAGCATTTAAGTTTTTGAACTTATGATTTCTCTTATGAAGTTATATTACAGACTATATATAAATTTTAATTTTTATTAACGGAATTATTTTACTACAGTCATAAAAGTTGAATATGTTGGTAAAAGAAATTGAATCATTATATGCTTTCGGTAAAAGAAACGATTGAGTTTTCTTTGTTGGTTTGTATTGCCTGTGTACGCGTTTTGTGTACTTGTGCGTGTGTACACGTTTTGTGTACTGGTTCGGAAGGCAGGAAAACAGTAAAAAAAAATTTCCTTTGTTTGTTTGTGCATTCCTTTAAGAACAAACACGTATAATGGTAATTTACAGATAAATGCTTTTCAATTGCATTTATTGCACCTGTACGTCAAAGTGAAGTTTTCGTTGCTCCAACAAAAGCAATCACATATATATAATGAATGTTTCTTAAAAAAAAAAAATGATAGCTTTTCTTAAAATTGTTTATAGATCAACTAAATTGCCTCTCTTTACTTGCATTTTGTACCAAACCCGTTTGGTAAAGATATTCGAATTATGGTGATTTTAGATTCTTTTTAAATAGTATTGTGATTCAGATTATGATTTGAGTAATGTGATTTGAGTTATAATTCGAGTTATTGTTTGGTTGTTAAAGTATTTAAAAATTTAGTTTGAATAGAGTATTTAAATATATGTTTGGTAAGTTTTTAATTTAGATTTGGATTTTTTGTTGCCCTTTTATGTGTTAATATGCAAGCCAGTGTGGCTATTATAATATAAGTTGTTCTCTGCAGTGTTTTAATACAATACAGCCTCAATGGTCAAAAAGGGCTGCTTGCAGCAAGATTCCCCTAGGTTCTTGAGCCTACACTATTGAGTTGTGGTTGAAGTACCAGAAAACAGCCAAGAGAAGAACTCCGGATTTTGAATCAAGAGGGCCTGAGTACTGATTCAAAAACTTGCCATATATCAAAACCAAACAAGCATTTCAATAACTCATGAAATCCAAAAACTCTTTTGAGTCTTTTGAGTGAAGGGAGTGCTCAAACCAAACGAGTCCGTTTTTCGTAGTTTATGATTAAAGAAAGCATTTGTATATTATACTGCATGCTTACTTATGGTTAACTACACAATTATTTATTTTATAGAATAAGAAAACTATTGTTTCTTATTTGAAATTATATTATTTTAGTTTGTTAGTAACCAAAGTGACCAAACTTTAAAGTTAGTAAATTTTAAATTGAGAAACAAAAGTTCAATTACCCATAAATTTGATGCTTATGATTGAGATGACATTTATAGATCATAGGTCATTGAATTTCATCTATTATAAGAACTTAGGAATCATCCAAAGGTTGATTAGCTTTCTTTATAATTGATGAATATAATAGTTGGCAATTAATATGTCCTATTATTTTTGTTTGTTTATCCAAAGATAGCAAGCATTGTTATTGGTCATATTTATGAGTACCAAATTAAATTTTTATTTTTAATTAGCATCATTTATAGTTTGTATATCTTAGCATCACCCAAAGGAGAACTAGGATATACAATTATTATCATAGTTTGAATCTAATTATGTGATCATCTCAAAGCATTAATGTATGAATGTTTCTTGCATATTTGCAGTATCTGTTCCTGTTTCTCTACATTCATATGCTTCATCTGTTCCCTTATTTAATGGATTGAATTTCTCTTATTGGTGTGAACAAGTCCAATTTCACTTAGGTGTCTTAGATCTTGATTTAGCACTTCAAGATAAGAAACCCACTACTATTACTGATGCTAGTAGTGAGGAGGAGAAAACTTTTCATAAATTATGGGAAAAGTCAACAGATTAAGCTTAATGTTTATGCGAATGACAGTAGCGAACAACATTAAAAGTACTCTTCCCAAGACGGAAAGTGCTAAGAAATTTATGAAACTTGTAGAAGAGCGCTCTCAAACTGCTAATAAGTCTCTTGCTGGTACATTAATGGCTAAATTAACCAACATGAAATTTGATGGTTCTGGTACTATGCATGAGCATCTCCTTGAAATGACAAATATAGCAGCAAAATTAAAGTCTTTGGGGATGTCTGTGGATGAGTACTTTCTAGTACAGTTTATTCTCAACTCGCTTCCTCCTAAACAATATGGTCCATTCTAGATGAGCTATAATACAATTAAAGATAAATGGAATATTAATGAATTGACCAGTATGCTTGTTCAAGAGGAGATGAGATTGAAGAATCAAAAACCTCATTCCATTCATCTTATGAATCAAAAGGCTAAAAAGAGCACTAACAAAAAACTTGGAAAGAACAAGAAGAAAGGGTTCAAGAAGGAGTTGCATAACGTGAATGAGTCAACTCAAATCCACAAGAAGGAACACATTGTTAAGTGCTATTTTTGTAACAAATTTGGGCACTTAAGGAAAGATTGTTAGAAATGTAAGGCTTGGTTCGAAAAGAAAGGTAAGCCTTGTGCTTTAGTTTATTTCGAATCAAATTTAACTGAAGTTCCTTATAATACTTGGTAGATTGATTCAGGTTCAACTACTCATATTTCTAATACGATGTAGGGATTCCTTACAATCCAACGCATAAAAGCAAATGAAAGTTTTATTTACATGGGGAATCGAGATAAAGCTCTAGTGGAAGGAATTGGTACTTATCGCTTAATAGTAGATACTGGACATTATTTTGATTTATACCAAACTCTTTACGTATCTTCTTTTTCTCACAATTTAGTTTCTTTATTAAAACTTGATGTAGCGGGATTTTATTGTAAGTTTGGTTTTGGATCTTTTAGTTTATATAAAAATAATAATTTTATTGGCTCTGGAATCCTTTATGATGGTTTATATAAGTTAAAGCTTGATAGTATTTTTGCTGAAACTTTATTAACCATGCATCGAAGTATTGGAACTAAACAGAGTTTAGTTGATGAAAATTCTGTTTGCTTGTTACATAAACGTTTGGGTCACATATCCAAGGAAAGGATAGAGAGATTAGTAAAGAATGGAATTCTTTTAAATTTAGATTTTACTGATCTCGGTGTGTGTATTGATTGCATTAAAGGAAAGCAAACCAAACATACTAAGAAAGGGGCTACAAGAAGTACACAACTTCTTGAACTCATACATACCGATATATGTGGACTTTTCGATGCTTCATCCTTTAGTGGAGAAAAGTATTTTATCACTTTTATTGATGATTTTTCACGTTATGGTTATCTTTATTTATTGCATGAAAAATCTTAATATGTTGAAGCCCTTGAGGTATTTATTAATGAGGTTGAGAGGCAATTAGATAAAAAAGTGAAAATTGTAAAGTCAGATAGAGGTTGTGAATACTATGAAAAGTATGACAAATTAGGGCAATGTCCAGGTCCATTTGCTAAATTCTTAGAAAAGCGAGGCATATGTGCACAATATACTATGCCAGGTACACCACAACAAAATGGTGTAGCAGAAAGGCGTAATCGTACATTAATGGATATGGTTAGGAGCATGTTAAGTTATTCATCTTTACCCTTATCTTTGTGGATGCATGCATTAAAGACCGCCATGTATATACTGAATAGGGTTCCTAGTAAGGCAGTCCCAAAAACTCCTTTTGAAATGTGGACGGGAAGGAAACCTAGTTTAAGGCACCTGCATGTTTGGGGTTGCTCGGCGGAAGTGAAAATTTACAATCCACATGAAAAGAAATTGGATTTTAAGATGACCAGTGGTTATTTCATTGGTTATTCTGAAAAATCCAAAGGGTATAAATTTTATTGTCCTACCCATAGTACGAGAATAATTGAATCTAGAAATGCAAGGTTCATCGAGAATGGTGAAATTAGTGGCAGTGGAGAACCACGTAACGTGGATATTGAAGAAGTTAGGGTAGAAGTACCTCTACCTGTAACTTCCAAGATTATTCCTAACATTGTTGTACAGCCTAACAATGTTCAAGAACAACAAGTGAATTATCAGCCACTTCATAATGAAGTTGTACTCGAAGAACCTATAGTAGCTGAACTACAAGAAATAGTATTAAGAAGATCTCAAAGAGAAAAATGATCTGCTGTTCTTGATGATTATGTAGTTTATCTACAAAAGTCTGAAATTGACTTGGAAATCGATAATAATCTGATTTCAGATCCAGTTTAGTTTTCACAAGCCATGGAAAGTATGGATTCTAACAAGTGGCTTAATGCTATGAAAGATGAGTTAAAATCTATGGACCAAAATCAAGTTTGGGACCATGTTGAGTTGCTTGAAGGTTGCAAGAGAGTCGGATGTAAATAGGTCTTTAAGACTAAGCGCGACTCTAAAGGTAACATTGAACGGTACAAGGCTAGACTTGTCAAAGGTTTTACTCAGAAAGAAGGCATTGACTAGAAAGAGACTTTTTCACCGGTCTCTAAGAAAGATTCACTCAAAATTATTATGGCATTAGTGGCTCATTTTGATTTAGAGTTACACCAAATGGATGTGAAAACTACCTTTCTCAATGGAAATTTAGAGGAAGAAGTCTATATGGACTAACCTAAAGGCTTTTCAAGTAAAAGAAAGAAATACATGGTGTGTAAATTAAAGAAATCAATATATAGACTTAAACAAGCTTCCCAACAATGGTATCTTAAGTTTAATGATATCATTACTTCATTTGGATTTAAAGAGAACACTGTTGATCGGTGTATATATATGAAGGTCAGTGGGAGCAAGTTTATTTTTTTAGTCCTACATGTTGATGATATTTTGCTTGCTACTAACAATCTTGGTTTATTATATGAAACTAAGAAATTCCTCTTTAAGAACTTTGAAATGAAAGACATGGGTGAGGCAACTTATGTGATCAGAATTGAAATATTCCATGATAGATCACAAGGATTGTTGGGGTTGTCTCAGAAAGGTATATTAACAAAGTTTTAAAGAAATTTAAGATGGACAAATGCTCAGCATGTATAGTTTTGATTCAGAAGGGGGACAAATTTAGTCATATGCAATGCCCAAAGAATGAATTCGAACGAGCGCAAATGAAAAACATTCCTTATGCATCTGTTGTTTGTAGCTTGTTGTATGCTTAAACTTGCACTAGACCCGACATTAGTTTTGCTGTTGAGATATTGAGAAGATATCAAAGTAATCTAGGAATAGATCATTGGAAAGCTGCAAAGAAAGTTCTCAGGTATTTGTAAGGAACAAAGGACAATATGTTCACTTATAGAAGATGTGATCATCTTGAAGTGATTGATTACTCATATTCAAACTTTGCCGAATGTGCTGATAGTAGAAAATCTACATTTGGTTATATGTTCCTTTTGGCCGAAGGAGCAATTTCATGGAAGAATGCAAAGCAGTCCGTCATTGCTGCGTCCACTATGGAGGCCGAGTTCGTGGCATGTTTTGAGGCCACAAGTCATGGTTTATGGTTGCGGAATTTTATTTCGAGACTTGGAGTTGTCGACAGTATAGCCAAGCTGCTAAAAATTTATTGTGATAATGTCGCAGCAGTCTTCTTTGCCAAGAACGATAAGTATTCTGATGGTGCGAAACGTATGGATATTAAGTACTTAGTCGTTAAGCAAGAAGTTCGGGAATGTAAAGTGTCAGTTGATCAAATTAGCACTAATCTTATAATTGTAGATCCTTTAACAAAAGGATCCCACCCAAAACATTTATTGAACGTGTTGAACGTATGGGTGTTATTAGATGTCATTGATGGTTATGTATTATGTTTTATTTCATTTTTAATGATATGACACTTTGAGCTCACTTATTATGTTCCCGATATATCTTGTTTTCTTTTTTGTATACATGATTGTTATAGATTAATGTTTGACAGGATAGTCTCAATAAAGATATTAAAGTGGACTATTATTATACCTCTTCATTATAAATCATGTTAAATAGATGTCTAATGTTGTAGTACATAGAAGGGACTACGCTAAATTGTGATGTACAATCGCCATGACTCATTTTAGATTTTTTGTTTAATTATGATGTAGAGTATTAGTTAATTTTAAGAAGATTTAGCATAATATTGTTGTGCACCTTATAGCATTATTTGTAATGACCGAGAAAATGTCATTAACAAAACCTAATATTTTATTGGATTTAATTAATGAATTAACTTTTAAAAATGTGATTTTTGTAAAAGTTGTAATTTTTGTACAAATTACGATAAAGTATGAATAAACGGCATTGATTGCATATTTATGGGAAATATG
>CAMOHE010050935.1:0-26961 GCA_946598075.1 Artocarpus hirsutus
CTAGGTCAAAACCGATTATTTTAACAACAATAAACAACTAAACGTCATATTTTATCAAAAAACACTAAACGACAAAATCTAACATTCAAAGAGCGACATCAAACTGTAAACATAAAACTAGCAACGACAGCTATATAGAATACGACAAAGACTTAAAATGACCATTTCCTGACGACATAACAACTTAAGAACGACATCGTGTAAGAGAAACGACATTCTACGGAAACGACAATACTATAAAGCGACAAAGCATAAAGGCGTCAAAATTATAAATATGCAAGAATCCAAGGACAAAAACCTCAAAAGAACGAAAAATTTAGGAGGAACGATAATACTTATCAAATCAAGCAGCTTTAGGGGACGACAGTATATATTATATATAATATTAACAAAGGTAGTTTAAGCTTTTTAATTAATATGGGTATTTTGGTAACTTTAGTTTATAACCTTGCATTATTTATATTTCTTTTTTCTTGTGGTGAACACTATTCATCATTTTCAAAACCCTAGCCTCCATTTCGTTTCTTCTTCTTCTTGATCTTCTTCTTAATTTTTTGTTATTTATGAACTTTGCATAAGATTTCGGTTACGAGTGGGAGTGGGAGTGGGAGCTTTTGTTCTCATGAGAATAGCACTGCGATAGAGAAGTAAGGAGGATGAACGTAGCCAAGCTAGGGTTTTCATAGCACAAATACACTCTCTCTCCCACCCACCCTCTATTTTATTGTGAAAAATAATTTTAAAAATGGCCACCAACTAAGGCTTGAATCCTCTGTCTACTTTCTCTCTTTTGCAAATAAAAATTTGACACATCAACCCTTTATTAATTGCTTCACCTCTTTCTTGCTATTTTTACGTTCACACAATTGTTATTTGTTAACAGAACAAAGTTTTAAAAAATATAATCATATTTTTAAAAAGTTAACAATAAAATAATATAAGTGATATAGTTTAAGAAAAAATATATTAATAATTCACAAAAAAATCCGAAGACTAACAAAATTAGATATGAGGCGTATTTTAAAACTCGAAAACAACGTAACATTAGCGACATAGTTTGGAAACAAATCTAAAAACAAGCCCTTTTTTTCAAATGTTTTAATGGTTCCAATTTTTTTTGTCCTATCTTTTTGTCATCTATTAGTGTTTGCACTTTAATCCGTTTGATCTTTAGGCATTAAAAAATGTCTCTTTGCGACATGTTGTTGATTTTATTCACGTTATTTTTTTATTTGTTTTGATGAATCAAAAATTTCTACAATAAGGGTGAATTCATTAGGTGAAAACTAAGACTAATTAATTTTGACAAATAATTGAAAATTAAGTGCTTTTAGAAGCATTAATATATGCATGGATACGACTCACATCACTGGCGGAGCTAGCTAGTAGTAAGTGGGGGCAAGTGTCCTCACACTTTTTTTTTTTTTGAAATTTAGTTTTTTATCCTATTTTTTAAACTAGTGACATTCTAATTTTTTTTTTAAAATTACAATTGTGCCCTCGTAAAATAATTGAAATATAATATTACATGCAACGAAATAATTGAAATATGTTGTTATACCTCCACAAAATAATTAAAATTTGTTATTTTACCTCTAATTAAGAAGAAAAATTATAATTATGCCCCCCAATTATTAAAATAAATAGTTATATATCTTCATTTAATAAATTATTATTTCTAATTTCTATATAATGCCCCCACTGAGAAAAAATTATGGCTCCGCCACTGCCTCACATGTTCACTTTCATATCTTCTTAGTGTCATGTCCACATGGCCTTATAATTTATGTTGTATAATATTATTGAAGAAAAACGAAAATAATAGGAATAAGGGGGCACAAAATCCAAATTGATGTATATACGTAGTACTCCTAGCTATTGACTTTATTTTCGAACCAAAAGTTCTCAAAGATACCCTTTCTCATGTTGCTACGGTTGATCTCTTATTTTATTTATTTATTTTTTTTTTTCACATAATTGGAATCAACCTTCTAAAATCATCGTCACCCGATTCCTTTCCTCACTTATAGGAGAAAACACTTTTTGATTTTCTTTTTAAAATTATTTATACCTATAAGCGAGGAAAGGAGATTCACCAATCAGAAAAATGAAATTTCTTTAGTCTAATCAAACCTTTCCACTCATGATTTCGCCACATATATGGGACGAAAAGGTAGAATAGATACATGATATATTTCCCAAACACGAGCTCTCCGTGCAATAATGAAAACTTGTTACTTGAAGTTTTCTAACATCACATGACTTGAAAACGTACGTGACCTTTTCACCCCCAAGCTAATTTAGATGCAAAGCAAGCCAATCTATAATATGTGTGTGTAAATATGTATAAGTATAAATAACCACTTTATGAACTCGATTAGATATATCCCAAGTTCTGGTAAATCCAACTGTTTATAATTAACATTTTCCAACATGCCAATGGATTTGAATAATTCAAGTAATACAATAGTGATAGGTGCTCCTGAAAGCCCTGCGCAAATTAGATTTGGTCCAACCGGTGTTTTCGGCCTTTCATAGGTGTTAAAAAGATGTCCCTCCGCGACGCCAGCTTCCCACAAAAACCCCATCTCAAAATAGAATCAGCATTTTGTTTAGCTTTTCGTGTGATTATATTTTGAGAGAGCAGTATAGGGATCCATGGAAAGATGTTAGAATTGGGAAATTGCTCCAAGACCTTGATGCTTTAGCTTGTGTCATCTCAATCAAGGTATTTTGTGTTAATTTCTTCTTTTTTGAGTTTTTAAATAGTAAACACTACTATGAGTGGGATATTCTCAATAATTAATGAGTTCACTAATTCTCCATTGCATGCTTAAAAGCATAACAAATATATTAAAAAAAATTTCCAGTTGTCATCTGGACTGAAGGGATAATTTTCAACCAAATTATAATTTCTCCAATTTTCCTCTATAATTAGGAGCATACAGTTTGAGAATACTGCTATTATTATTCACCATATGCATGTCGATAGAAGTACTGTACATAAAAAAGAGATGTGCTAATTTAGTTCTTACTCCACCTAAGTGCCTTAATTTTTATTACCAAAAGCAAAGAAAATAGGGAAAAAAAGGCACAAATAATATTTATATTAGTTTACTCATTATAAGAGAAGTATGCATACATTCACTTTCAACCGCTACTGAATAACTATGTGAACCTGTACGTCAATCTTACACTCGGCCCAATTTAAGTATAATTAAAACAACCAAAAATATATGAGCTAATCTAAAATAATTTTACTAAAAGTTTGGTTTCGGTGCCCTTTTTTAATCCTCGCGATGACCTTACTAACTCTTTTTCAGAAATAAAGGTTAGATTATTTCAATATATTTCAATTCTAACAACTAATACACACGAAGAAAAAGGTTATAAAAAGAGAAAATTAAATAGCATACTTATTCAGAGTTATATATATATAACTCAGTAGTATTAACCGGCTGACACCCGAAACCGGGCAAGAAAATGTTAGTCTTCAAACAAGCCAAAGCAAGAAACAAGTTGAGTAAAAGCAAGAGACCAGGAATACAAGATAATCAGCAGAAGAAAAATATACCAAATGATGATCAAAAAGAGGAGATTATGAGCATTAATGTTTTGATTAGGGACAGTGCTAGAACAGGCCTTGAGAGCTCGTTGTTTCGCCAGCCAGAGCACAGGAACATGCATGGCAAAGTGTTTGGAGGATTTCTGACACACACAGCCTTTTGACTTGGCTTTCTCTACTGCTTATGCCTTTGCTGCTTCAGTTCCGTGCTTCTTGGAAGTTGAGACCTGTGAGTTCTGTCGTTACGGTCTCTTACGTACATTAGGATTAATAATGTCTAGATTAATTTAATAAATATTAATTAAAAGCATGTAGTTAAACAAATTAATTATCAAAACTAATTCTAGTTGGGAACTTGATAAAACATGCATGCCTAGCCTTTTAGGAGCTCGACTTGAACCAAAAAATTTCAATTCAAACCAAGTTTAATTAAGTGTTTTTTGTCACAAAATTTAAATTACTACAGCGTTATATAAGTTCAAACTATGGGTTCGAATTTGCTTGTCAAGCGTTCTAAATCATGAGATATATGTGGAGGTGGACGTGAGGGACTTTCTCTGCGTCAAATCATGTGTTTTATGCACGAAACATGAGAACATTAATAATATAGATCTCAGCCTTTGATCAATGTTGAAGTTGTTGCTCATGTTACTAGGACCGAGGAGAAGTCTGCTGAGGTTCGTACTGTTGCTGTTAAATGATGGCGAATCTACTATCTAGGTTGCAGCTTTTTTTTTTCTAATTAAATAGCTTTATTAATTATTATTATGAGTGAGTATTTGGTTATAAACTCAGAATTAGGAATCAACGTGAGCTAGGAGCCCTTTGTAAGAATTGCTAATTAAGAGGCATACATATAAAATATTCGTAAATAAGATTTTGAAATTTAAAAAAAAATAGACGATTGATATCTAATAGAAGTGTCTAGGAACAAAAACATATATTATTGATTATTTCGAGAATATAAATATGTGGTTGTACTCCAAAAGATGGATGAACAAAAAAATGTGGCTTATAATTTTAAACTGGAGTAGTCACAGGGCTCCTTTACAGCAGACACCAAATAAGGCATTTTTAATTGAATTGGAAATAGAAGGTTGCTCCATATATGGTACCTTTTGAGGTTGAGAAGCCCATATTATGATATGCTCCATACAACTCGCTGTACATGTGAATATACTACATGTCGTTTAAATCTAGCAAATACTACATGTCGTTTCACTCGTGAGCTAAACTTAGATGTTGTTTAAAAGAGTGGTAGGAACCAGTGGTTAGAACTACTTTTACTATAACATGTGAGAACTTTATACTGTAGTAATTTTTTTATTGTTACTGTATCACGTGAGAGCTTTATACTATTTATAACTAAGTTTATCATGAAAAATGAGTAGTTAGAACCACTGTTAAACAAGGTGTTAACCAAAAACGACAGTTCTTTGTGAGATGGTGAAAGCAAAGTTTAACAATATGTCATTCATACTTGTAATCTGTTGTACTGCATGCAAATCAAAGTCTTAAACGACGTGCATTTTGTGCTCTATGGTCTACAATGGGAATTTCCTCTCTTTTCTGAGTGATTTTTTTTTCCCCCGTTTGGCGTGCGGATGATATGACATGTCATCTTGTTGACTAACGTCATAGACGTTTAAAAATGAGAGCGATGTTCTACAGGTGATGATTGACGGTAAAATTACTAGTTGCACTTTTTGTGCTTAAGCGAGAATTTTTCAACACGCATGTTTTCTAATATTTTATATCCCACGAGAAAATGGTGAAAGAAAACATGATTAGGGAAGTAATTAAACAACAATGATACACTAAAACAATTAGATTTTTAGTAGTTTTTAGCAAAACTTTTAATATTAACTTATTGAAACATGTATCAAGATGAATAAATAAATGTGGTTATAAGTATAGCCCAATGATAAAATCACATCCGACTCTATCTAAGAGTGAAGAGTTTAAATCTTCACCAAGTTCAAAAAAAAAAAAAGATGAATAAATAAAGGAAATGTTAGGTATATGATAGGTTTTGACCAGCCTTTCAATTAATAGCATAATTTTTACATATTTTTTTTAAGCTATAAAGGCCTTTTTGTTGGATTTGAATTAGTGAATAACTGTTATATATCTTAATAAGCTGTCACTGATAGACCAATCCATTATTGATTATAATTGTCTATCACTACTAAACCGATATATTAATAATTCACATTGATAGGGTGTTTAGTAAGCATTGTTAGAATCAATTTTTTAGTCTAAAACATTTTAGTATGTGAAAGCTTTACACTATAGTAATTTTTTGCTTTTTATTGTAATATATAAGAGCTTTACACTATTCTCTAACCAAAAAATTGACCATTTTTGCCAAAGACCTTATAATTAACTTACATTATAGTATGTAAGAGCTTTACACTATAGTAACTTTTTGTTTTTTATTGTAGTATGTGAGATCTTTACATTATTCTCTAACCAAAAAGTTGACCATACTTACCAAACACCTTATAATTAACAACTAACTGATATGAATTCAACAATGATAAACTCCCAAGGCAACTAATAATAGACCACATAATTAATCAATAATAAATCACAAATTAATTTATTAGTGATTAACTACTTTTAAAAACAGTTTTGCCCTTAATTTAGAAATACTTTTTTTTGAGGCATTTAATTTAGCAATACTTGAGTCATTTACTCAAGAAAAAACTTACAAATTTTATAATGTGTTTAAAAATATAGTTAAAACTATAAGTTAAGACCAAAATATTATAATATGTTAAAATCTTATACTATAAACCTCAAAACTAACAAATTAAAATTACGTTATTAAACACACAATTAAGCCCTCTAAAATAAAACGTGCATTTTATTTCCCAAAAGAATAACACGTTTTACTTGGTGTTTGGCAAAGTGGTGGAAACTGCGGTTTTCGCCACAAAATCAATTATGAACAGTATAAAGTTCTCACATGTTACAGTAATAATAAAAAAAATTAATACAGTGTAAAGCTCTCACATGCTACAGTAAAAATGGTTCTCACCATCTTCCAAACACCCCATTAATATTTTAAAGCTACACTGTTCTATTCTCCCAAAAAAAAAAAATAACTATATGATGCAATAAAAATAGAAAAATATTTCATTAAAAAAATAGAAAAATATTAAATGCGTTTTCAACAGCCCTTCCACCTTCCCACGAACACGGAGAGGGCCTGACCCTTATTCGTCTCCAATTTCTTCGAAAGACCTGTAAATAAGTAACTTTTTAGTAGCTTCTTTCTAGAAATCCAAACCCAACAAATTCAATCCCAATTTGGGCAATAAAAAAAATTCAAATCCCAAAAGCCAAGCTCCATGGAAATGGACTTGAATTCCTCGCCTAACAGCAACAGCACCATTTCCGTAGTGTCAACCTTAGCTGCGCCGTCGGCGGCGGAAGCCAAGTCCTCGTCTCGGAAGCCGATCGCTTTGTGGCCGGGTATGTACCACTCGCCGGTGACGGAGGCGAGGAGGAAGATCTTCGGGAGGCTGCTTGACCCGCCCAAAGACGCGCCGCCGCAGAGGGACTTGCTCACCAGGACTCCCTCCCATAGCAGGACCACAATTCTCTACAATTTCTCCTCCGATTACATCCTCAGAGAGCAGTACAGAGATCCCTGGAACGAGGTCCGGATCGGGAAATTGCTCGAAGATCTCGATGCTTTAGCTGGCACTATCTCCGTTAAGGTACAAAACTAGTACTATGTGGATTTTTCAGGAATTTAATCTATATAAAAATCAAATCTTTATCAAATTTCTACTATGGATTTGTAGAAGTTGTTTTTGGGTATGAATTGATCATGGGTATTTTCAGCTTGTTTCTAAGCTTGGGAGTTAGGATCACTGATCTCGTATGGTCAAAATCTTGTCTTGCTAGATAATTTCCTTTTTCCTGAACCTTTTTGAGTTTCAATGGTTCCATATTACAAATTAATTTATGGGTTTTGATGTCTGTTGTATTTTAGCCGCTTAATTTTAGCTTTTATTTTGTGGAAGTTACAAGAAGTCCACAATTTTTTTCCTAATTCTTTGATTGGCCATGTGAAAAAGAGGAATAGAAATGTTTGAAAGTGACATATATAAGGCTGTACGTAAAGTGCTTGGTCTCTACTCTCTCTTTGATGATGTTGCAATGATTGTTAGTTTATTCTATTTGGAAGCTAACCAATGAACTGATTTCGTCTTCTCGTTCTTTTTTTGTTTCTGAATAAGCACTGTTCTGATGATGATTTAACAACACGGCCACCGCTATTAGTCACTGCTTCGGTTGACAAGATCGTCCTGAAGAAGCCTATCAGCGTAGACATTGATCTAAAAATAATTGGTTCTGTCATTTATGTTGGGCGGTCATCAATTGAGATTCAACTAGAAGTCACTCAATCCTCAGAAGGTATTACAAACTTTACCATCATAAATTTTGTAGTGTCTGGACGTTCTAGAAGTAATCGCTTTTTGCCTGATTTTGTTAAGATTGTGTTGTATCATTTCTCAAAAGACACGACTGTTGATGATAAAACTATGAATGTACAATTGTTTGAAATCTCGAGACCAAGGTAAAATCACCACAACTTTCATAATGTCGGGTCTATGATGATCCAAAAACTCTTTAATCTACTTAAAACTTGTTATGCAACTACAATTCTGGTGTTTGTTTATTGATCTTGTGACTGAATGCAATAAATCTGCAGAATCATTTAATTACATACTTTTTGTTGAGTCTTTGTTGTTACAGAACAGTTGTTCATTGACTTATCAATAAGTCAAGCTGATTGTAAGTTATATCCGTGCTGAGTCCTCATGTCAAGAAATGGTGAAATGTTGAATTAGTAGTCTTGATGAGAGAATTATTTTGCAGAGGGCTCTAATGCGTCAGATATGGTAGCTCTCACAGCCAATTTCATATTCGTCGCCCGCGACTCTAAAACTGGAAAAGCTGCTCCAGTTAATCGCCTCTCACCAGAAACAAAACAGGAAAAGTTGCTCTATGAGGAAGCAGAAGCCAGGAATAATATGAGGAAAAGGAAGAGAGGAGATGCAGCCAGAAGGGAAATTGAGAATGGGGAAGCGAATAGACTTCAAGCACTATTAGCTGAAGGAAGGATATTTTGCGATATGCCTGCTTTAGCAGACAGAAACAGCATTCTTATAAGGGATACTAGCCTCGAAAATGCTCTGATCTGCCAGCCTCAGCAGAGAAACATCCACAGTCGGATCTTCGGAGGGTTTTTGATGCATCGAGCATTTGAATTGGCTTTCTCCACAGCTTATGCTTTTGCAGGCCTGGTGCCTTACTTTCTAGAAGTTGATCATGTTGATTTCTTGAGAACTGTTGAGTAACGCATTTGCGTCCTTTTTTTTTTTTTATCAGCAATACAAATATCATATGTTAGTCTCCTTATTACTTTTCCTACCACGATTTTGTAAAGATTGTATCTGTTATGGGCAGGTGGACGTCGGAGATTTCCTCCGCTTGAAATCATGTGTTCTATACACGGAGCTTCAGAATCCAGATCATCCTCTCATTAACATAGAAGTTGTTGCTCATGTTACTAGGCCTGAACTCAGATCCAGTGAGGTAAGCCACGGTTAACTTTTACATTCCAGAACTTAAAATGGTTTCCATTTAAAGACTCAGACGAGCATAATACCCTGTTAGTGTTTTGAACTTTTTTTAATGCACTTTTGTTTCCCTTTTTTTCAGCTTTATAGTTGCCTAGCGTCCATGATTTTTCTGTTTGACATAGTTGCTCTTCTTTGTGCTGCTTTCCTTATATCTCATACAGGTATCAAACACCTTTTATTTCACATTCACTGTGCGACCGGAGGCAAAGGCCTCAAACAATGGATTTAGGATTCGCAATGTCGTTCCAGCAACCGAGGAAGAAGCACGCCGTGTACTCGAGCGCATGGATGCTGAGACCTCCAGTTAGTTAGTAAGAGAGGCATGAGCAAATAAATCCAAGTCTGTTTCATAACGATACTGCAGTAAACAAAGAGACTGATTCTCGTTAGGAAGTTTGGGGGAACTTAAAAATGATAGGAGAAGAAAAGAGTTAAAAAAAAAAGGTGCTAATAACAATGTCTGAAACTTTTTTTAAGTTCATACATGCATAATTATAGTAGGGACAATTGGTCCCAGCATAAGTACGAGCAATTGTAATTTGTGGATGTGACAAGAATAGTCCCAAGGTTTTCATTCAATATAAATTGTGGTTGCTTGATGGATGTCAAAATCTATATATTGTGTATGCAATCTTCTACTCTTCGTGCCAGTGCAATTTGGAAAGGTACAGACAATGCAAGACGACCGAAGATTCAAGATTTTTTTTGTTTCTTTTAGAGCTCTAATGCTAATAATTGTGGAGCATATGCAGACGTACTCACTGTGAATCTTGTTATTTATTTATTTATGGGTTATTTAGCTTTTTTATGTTATATATTTTAGATTTGTTCAAATAATATACCTTTAGATTTAATTTAAACCTTCGGATTAGATTTGATACATAAATTATACCTTTTTTTCTAATCAATTTTTAATTTTGACCTAAAAAATTACCTAAAATACCTTAAATTAAAAAATAAGGTAACTTTAAAAATTAACAAACTTTATACTGAGGTTTTTGTTCTTAAAAATGTATAAAACACCTTCAAAAATAAATATTTTGTAAGTTTTTATTTTTGTATATTTTTTTTATTTTTTGAAAGTTTTAATTCTCTTTAATTTCATTATTTTAAAGGTTAAAATCAACTATTAACCAAGGTAAGGTATAAATTAATGTATTAAATCTAATATCAATATACATATTCGATGTGATCAAAAATTAAAGTATAATTTTTTAATCAATCCAAAACAGACTATATAAAAAGATAAATATCTTTTTATTTATTTATTTTGCCCGAAATGTTTGGAAGAACTTTCATAAACACCTCATATTTTGTAGCGGGAAATTTTCTAAGTGGGGGACCGACTATATTCCTAGCCTCAAAAAGAAAAGTAAAGCTGTTGCATTTTTTCAGTAGTATTTTTTTTTAGGGCTTTTATCGACGGGAATACTTGATATAATTTGATGCAAAATGGATTCAATATGGATCTTACTGGTAACTACTAAGAGCCTTTTTTTTTTTTTTTCGTAAGATACCTTGCTTACTTTTTCCACATCCTACGGTGGAAATTCTCTTTTTAACCCCTAGACAGTGGCAGGACAAAACCTCTTTTATGTGCTGACATTTGCATGGGATTTTTCGATAAACGTGTAGTGGGAAAGATGGAAAATCTGTCAGACATCTGGAACCGAATTATAACCTAAGAGGGTCCCATTTGTTGAAAACGGCCTTAATTTCTGGAGATAATAATTGATCCATATAGATTGTTGAAATGGCTCTATTCAAATTTCAACTCTAAAAGGCTTGAAAAAAAGTTGCGGTTATTTTTTGACGTGTTTAAATAGATATTGAAAAAGTGTTTTTATCTTTAAAAAAACGTTTTGGAGGGAAGCAAATTATTTGATATTTGTAAATAAAAAAAAAAAAGAAAAGTGTTTATGAGGAGCGTTTTGATTTATATTTTTAACTTTATATTTAAAAATAATAAGTTAAAAAATTTATTTATATATTAAACTATTTGTTATATTAATAAAAACTTTTAATTTATTTAACCAAACATATCCAAAAACTCTTCTGACACCAAAAAAACTCTCCTAAAATCAAAAGGCTCTTTTTATGTTTTATAATATTAATTAAAGAACCATTTTTTGTGTTTATTTTCTTTAAATCTTTAAAAGTAAAGAACAAGTTATCTTACAGAGACCCTCAGCCCAGAGCTGGAGTGTCAAACTTCACGATTTCTTTTCTCAAATAGGACAATTATGGATGAAAAAAAAAGAGCATCAATCAATAGTTTGCTTTGGGAACCAATACAAATCCTTCTTCCTTTGGTAATTACAGACCAGAGAAACGGCGGCTTTTCATGGAGCAGGGTATCTACATTCAGCGATTTGGAAAACACGTCTCCAACTAATTAGACATGCAATTTGGTTTGCTAAAAAGAGAAAGTAATTAGACATACAATGTGGTGTACTCGGGAAGATCTTCTATGTATATTATCTATAGAACGAAATCAAAATCTTTTACAAGGACTTTTGTACAAGTACAAATCTTGGAGGAAAAATGCAAAAGACAAAGCTTGTACACATATATATATATATAGACCTAGCATTGAACATGTTCTTACTACATTGGAACAAGTTATCCTGAAATGAGCCCACGCAAACCATGTCTATGTGCTCTCGTCGTCAGATGAACTGAACGGCCGCTGTGGGGTTACACCTAAAGCTTGTGCTAGCATTGGATTCACCGGAACTGGAAATCTGTGGGCAGAGCTAACAATCGTCCGTTCGTTTATCATACCAACTTCCTTGCAGACCCGATCGAGGACTGTAAGGAAGTCTCTCACCACCATGAAGATTCTGAAGGGATGAGCTTCTTCCTTGGCCGAGTTTCCATGGAAATACTCGGTGATCTCCTTAACTAGTGACATAGCAACACTCTCTTGGGCTTGAATTCTTATAATCTCTTCCTCAGCCATTTTCATGAACCTGTCCATCGATTCGGAAAACTTTTGGTTGCTTTCATCTAATCCTGATGTCTCGTTTACTTTCACAACCTCCTTTATTTCGCTAATTCCTTTAGATAGCTTGGAGACATCACCACTGAGGACATCAGAGTCCATGGTGGCAGCTTTCTTCACATTGGTGAGCTCTGAACTGAGACCGGAAACAACTTCAAGGCCAAGCTTCCTGCACTTGACATCGTCGTTCAAACTGGAGCTCAGAACATCATTAGAAGAGGAGAAACGAGCACCTTCAGTCCTTATGATTTCTTGCACAACGAAATGCAAGAGTGTGGTTTTCCCATCGGCTCCCTTGACGTCAACAAGTTTGAGAAGTGTGTCAAGCTTGAAGGCATGAGCATCACCACGGTTAGTCCCAACATTCATTCTGTTTCCGGTCTTGAGTACAGCTTCTAGAAGCTTCATGAACATCCTACTGTTTCTCAATTCTTCACAAGCGGACTGCAGAACAGAGCAACCAATGAGGTGAGAATTCCTCTTTTCATTAGCTATGTTATGCAAGAAAATCCTTCAAAACTAATTAAATAAATTAACTTCTGTGACAGCAACTAACGAAATCAGAGAACAAGATCCTCGAAAATTATGTTGATTATGAATCTCCATTTTCACATAAGCACATTTAAGTGGCGGAAAAAGAAACCATAGAAGAATTTCATAACAGCGAGAGAGAGAGAGGAAGATGTACTTACCTCTAAGGTTTCAAAAGACTTTTTAAGGTAATCAACCTCGGACTCAAAATTAGCAATATAAAGCATTGCGTCGACCCTTTTAAATGCAAACGGTACATCAAGCACTGCCTTGAGAAATCTTTCTGCAGGTCCAAGCTTGACTGGTGAATCATCTTTGTACTCCTTCAGCTTACGTTCCTCCTCTTTTGTCGGAGCCATCTTCAATAAGCTTTCCAGTAGTTCACTTCCAAGAGCATCTGCATTACCTGCATTCCAATCAAAGTATATTGTTCATTTTCCGCATTTGGCTTTTTAAAATAAAGCCTGTGGCATCGAGTTATTTCATTTAATGTTTGTAACTTCTATCCAGTATCCAAGTCCTAAACTACAACAGAATTATCAAGCTCAAAAAATGTGATGATAATAGAAAGGATCACTACAAACTACTAGAAACTACGGGTTAACACCTTGCACGAAGAGAAAAAAATATTGCCTTTCTTTCATGATCCCATAAGCATCGAAGAAGTTATGGTATACTAATCCAATTTAGAGCTTTCCAGATTCAGAAACAGACAGGCAACTTCGAGAAAAGAAAGAAAAATATAAAAACCACAACCAAATCAAGGCACTTCTTTCATAATGAAGCTTGAAAAGAAAAAAAATGAAAACAACTATAAAAGGCATGTTCAGACACGCAACCGAAAAAGAAGTGGGCAAATATACCTTCTAAAAGGGCTTCACACACTTCCTCTGTAGTCACATTGAATGCCCTTAACGAAATTGCAATATTTTGTGACTTTTTGGGATCAAGTACTCTATTCTCTACATTCGGCGACAGAAGAACCGAGCGTGGAGTTGTTTCCTTTGGCTTTAAGTTCGGGTTGTTGACAACAAACAATGTTTCGATCATTTCTTCATTCAACCTGAAACCAACGTAGTTTGCAAATTTATTGGAGGAACAAGGTACACACAAGGAAATAAAGGACTTAACACAATTTACAACCATACCCGGTAAAGAGGAAAAGTATGGAAATCAAGTATAATAAACACAAAAAGGGACATGAACAGGTAATGATAATTAGTATCTTACTTAAATGAGCTCGATCTTAGCTGATCCCACACCATCTCACGATCAGAGCTGGCTCTAACTTTATCCCAATGCAAAGGCTTTAACTTTGGTTTTGGAGTCTCATCTACCTTGTCCACAGAGTTCGAAACGGGTGGCAACTCCATTGGAGAAACAGAAACATTAGCCGGGTTTTGCAACACAAAAGGCCTTGATGGTGGAATAAGAGGAGGAGGCTTAGAGATGGCTGGCGGGCCAGTGGGTGTAACCAGAGTTGAAACATCCCATTGTTGGAACGAAAGCGGCGGCGGCGGTGGTAAGGGCGGCGGCGGAGGAACACCTAGAGGCTGCTTTATGGCACTGCTAGTACTGGTTCTCACTGGAGACTCTGCACTCTGATCAGAATCATTGGATGTTCTTGGTGATGCATCTGAATTATTGTGGAAATCTCTCTCTGGAGAGGAACAGGCCGGAGATGAGGAAAGAGACCGCCTTTTTGGATCCAAAGCATAGAGTGATTCATCTGAAGCGTTTGAAATTCTTGGTGATACATCTGGGTTCTTCGCCAAATCTCTCTCTGGGGACAAGGGAGGCGAAAACGGCGAAAGGAACGTCTTTTTCTGATCGGAACCGTTTGTTGCTCTCGGGGACTTCTCTGCATATTCGTCTAGAACTCTCTCTGATGACGAAGAAGAAGATAAAGATGGTGAAGGAGACAGCCGTTTTCCATCCGAAGCAACCGACGCCGACGATGCTGAATCTCGATTCTTCTCCACAAACATCTCTGGGGACGAAGATCTAGAAAGAGATCCCCTTTGCGGATCGATATCAAACGACAGTCCAACAGAATCATTCGAAATGATCGATCTTGCATCGGACTTTCTCGGCGATTCTCTCTCCGGCGAGCGAGACGGTGGAGACGGTGTAAGAACCTGCCACTTCTTTTCCGAAACATTTGATGTTCTAGGAGATATTTCTCTGCGTCCCAGGAGAGCTCTCTCCGGTGAAGATAAGGATGACAAAGACGGTGAACGAGATTGCTTTATAGGCGAAGCTTCTAAATTCTTCTCTGAGCCTCTCGCCGGTGATGAAGACGCAGAAGGCTGTAAAGGAGACGGCCTAGTTCCGTCAAATGTACCTGTGTATCCCCTCAGAGCTCTATCTGGCGAAGAAGAAAGAGGAGATAACGAAGGAGACCGTAAATTTTCATGGGAAGCATTGGACAGTCGTGGCGAAACAGCTGACGTCGTTTCTGAAACTTTCTCAGGAGAAGAAAAGGGTGAAATTACCGACTTTTGACTGACCATTTGTGGTTGCGATGGTGGTGGCGGCGGTGGAGGAGACGGAAAATCTGAAGACTCGGGAGACCTGAACTCTGCTCTTTTGGGACTAGAACTCACAGGTGGAGAGGAACTAATTGAGTGAGAACGATCAGGCGAAGCTGAACCGGAAGATGCGCGCGAAGATTCACTTGAACCGCTGATTCTTCCCTTGAAATTTTCTGCGGCCACGGCGGCGAAGGCTCTCCTCGAACTCGATCCAGTGCCAATTGAGCTCTCTCGTCCGCCCAAAGACCCTCTCGGCGAGTAAAACTCTTCCTCTTCTTCTTCCGCAGTCGAATTCACTTCAGCACCGTTGTTACCACAGTTGAGGCCCGAATTCTGCCGAGCAAGCGGCGGAAGCGGATGAAGCTCTGGAGACACCATTTTCCGAGCCTCAAACCGGCCGTCGCGCTCGCCATTACTGCGCGGGTTAGCTTCGTCGTCGATCCTCCGGGAATCGACCATAGTCCCGAGGTAGAGAAACTCGGAGCTAGCGCCGGAGCCAGTCCGCAGCCTCTGCGGCCTCCTACTGTTGCTCCTCTCGGCATTGCTCGCCGGCAAAAATCTACTGCTGTTCTCCGATCTGAAAGTCTTGTCGTCGGAGAGGTCGCTCCTCCGGCTGCGCCTCCGCCAGTAGAAGAACGCGACAACGGCTAGGACGAAGAGGGTGGAGACAACAGCGGCGATAGAAAGGGCGACGAGCTTGTGGGAACTGGACTTGGGGGAGGGGGAATGGGGCAAAATAAGAGAAGAGATGTTCGCCGGAAAGGAGGCGAACGTCGCCGGAGAAGGCGGAGGAGGAGGAGCGGGGAAGGCAGGGAAGAAGGGGGAATCTGCGGGAGGAGAAGGTGCGGAAGTGGAGAAAGGGTACTTCGGGTTAGGGTTAGGGCTGGGAGGAGGCAATGGCGGTTCCGATGGAGGGAGGGAATTTATGGGGACGAAAGGCTGGTGGAGGATCCTCCGCCGAGGGGAAGCGGAAACGACAATGGGTTCGAAGAAGAACAAGACTAAAACCGACAGCCACGAGAAAGTGGTGGGCATTGTACTGTAGTTAGTCGCCCGGACTCCCCAGTTTGTTTGAGAGAGAGAGAGAGAGAGAGAGGAGAGATTGCAGTAATGGCGTATGATTTGGTGGGACTGTTTGGAGACTGAAAAGGAGTAGAGAGAGAAAGAAAATGTGAGAAAAGGGTTGAATCTGGGCAGTGAAAAGTAGGGATGATTTTGCAGTGAAGTGGGATTTGATAAATGCTGCATCCAGCTAAGATTCTGCTGGTCGTACTCCTACCAGTCTTTTCGCTAAATCCATACTACTACTCCTTCCAGTGAAGAGTGAACAACGACGATGTGCTTTAAACTTTTTTTTGTTGTTTAGACAGTGCTTAAATTATCGGTTAGATTTGAAAATTACAACACATGCAAATTTTATATAGAGGCTTTTTACAGTAGTATACAAAAATTTTATACCGTTTGTATTTGAATTATTCTTTCAAACTTGCTCTTAAGCCCAACTTTTCTTTTTTTATTCCTTAATTTTTTTGCTAAATTTATTTCTTAATTAATTGTGAAGTTTGCACACCCGCTAATTAGGCAATTTTTTTTTTTTGTTAATTTTCATTTTAGGTCCTCTCATCTTTTTTTATTGTGGTTTCTTGTTAGATCTACTCATGATTATTTTCTTTTTGAAAATTTTAAATATTTTAAAAATGGATACCCATAAGTAGATTTTATTTTTTGGGCTACCTTTTTTGTAAAATGCATGTTTCATTTTGTCTGATCTTTTACATAGTCTTACTTTGTATGTCTAGTCTAAGATTAATCATGTTTACTTATCAAGCTCTATAAATTAGAGCTTTCATGGTAGGGTTTTTATTGTAAGGTATAAATAAAACAAAAAAAGTAAATATAATCACATTAAAAATCTCACCGGTAAAAATATGTTTCTTACACCCTATCGTTAAAAACCTCATTTTAAGTTTCATCCGCATCCTCTAACTTTTTTAGTTTTTCCATTTTATTTTCTGAATTTTAAATATTTGCATATACTTCTTTTAAAAAAAATAAGTCTCACTTTGCACTTCAATCTAACTCCATTAATTTTATTTCATTCTGTGTAAGTTCTATTTATTATAAATATTTTCAAGATTTATTTAATTTAAATTTTAAATTTCACTAGTCTATGCATATATATAACAGATGAAAAATATAAATTAAAAAGATATTTTCCCCTGGTAAATAGGCAAACCTTTACCTTCAAAAAAACAAAAGGCGTACCTTTATGTCAATTTACTATTAAAAAATCCATAAATTGTGTAAAGGTAGGACTTGCCCCGCTAATTAGGCAATCTGTGTGAGTCTCACATATACAATGAGGATTTTTTTTTTATTTTTTATTTTTTATTTTTAGGTGAAGCCTTCATTATTAATGTTATTTTATTTAAAGTTGCTTTAATTAGTCGTCCTTGGAGTCCACCTCAGAGGAAGGTTTATTCACAATCCTATGTTTTTAACATCAAGTCATAACTTTATTATTAATAAAATAATAAAACTCAGTTTAAAAAATATATTATATATTTAATTAGGACTTAATTTTATAAATAAAGAGGTTATACTTTATAGGATGAAAAGGATTTTTCTATACATAAAACAATTTTTTTTGTTTATGTATAGAAAAATCATTTTCATTATATGAGGTTAAAACCTCAATGCTTTTAAAACTATGATTCTTGGTTATATAATATACTTTTGAGACCAAAACTATGATTCTCGGTTATATAATCTACTTTTGAGACCAAAATCTACTATTTTATTAATAGTGGATCGTAACTTAATAAGTTAAATAGGATTTCTCAGTTTGCATGGTCTAATTTGGTGTACATTCAGCGATCTTCCTAACCTACACCCTTATATACTTGAAAAAGAAGATTGTCTTCTATGCTATTGAATTGAAAAGCGGGAAAAGAAAATCTACATATATAATTGAATTGTAATGAAAATCTACGAATATTGAATTGCACTGCCTTTTAAGAGCCAACTTTTTTGACTTCGTTCCAATAATAAAACCAATCATGATAGCATATATTTAAAGATTATTTTTTATTATTATAGTATAAAATTATCACATAATATAATAATTAAAAAAAATAAGTTATAATATAAAATTTTCAAATACGATAATTTTTATTTTAAAAATGTTAAGTAAAATCATAATTTGAAAAAAAGATGCCCCAACATTTTTGCAACCTAATACAAAAATTTATTTATTTATTGCCCAAATAACACGAATTTTGTTACTTTTTCCCATGATTGCGCTAGAGATTTGACGCAGCCTTTTGTTTGCATGCTTGATCGACTAGGCTTTTCTAAGAGAGATGACATGATTTTAATCTGTTTTCGAGCTAAACAGTGGCTTAAAGATCTTTGCAATTCTAATTTTATACATGATCTATTTATCAAAATAATTTGTGAAGAAGATCTCATCGTTGAGTTATTTCTAGTCTCAATTCTTGAAATTTCAGTTTTAACACATAATTTTTTTGAATGTTTTCAGTTATAATACTCGCTAGAGAAAAATCTATTTGTATATTTGTACCCACATAATAATTGAATTTTTAAGTATATTTTTTCTAATAAAAAATCACTAATTTGTTTTTTAGCACATAAAACATTCTAGCTCCATTTAAAAAAAAAATCTAGCTCCACCACTAATTATAATATGAAGTTAATACATTGATTAAAGTAAAAATTACACTACATGATAAATTTACAATAGTATAGTCAAAATACGACAGTTTTTTTAAAATATTTAGGAATAGCAAAATTGCATATTAATTAACATGATGATATTCACCTTTCATACTACAAAATTAATAGTAATAATTTTTATTTTTACTATTAGAATATTATAATTTGTTGTTGTATTTTAAGATGACTAGCAGTTTTTCACCTCCACTTCATGTCCAACTTTTCCTCGATTAAAATTAGGGGTGGTAAAATGGGTTGGCGGGTCGGGTTTGTGTCGGGTTTGAGTTAATTTTTACAAAAATAGATCGACACTTACCTGACTTATGACACGCACGGGTTGAGATTTCTCAACCTGAACATGACCCGTTTTGATACGGGTTGACACGAACACGACTTGTGTCAACCTGTTTCTTATGCACAGTGTCAAAAAATATGACAGACGACCCGTTTTTGACCTGTTTTTGACCCATAACCTGATTGTGACCCGCAACCCGGCTGTGACCCGCCTACATTAATATATATAATATTAAAAAAAATAAAATTAGAAGAGTTTTGTACCACTTCAACAAGAAGATGTGTGATAAGAGAAGCATGGTTTGATCTTTTAAGGGCTTATATTATATATATGAAATAATATTAATTTTTTAAAATTTCATTAATTAAATACAGGTCAAAAACGGGTCATTTTCGTGTCAGACGGGTTGATCCGAACACGACCCGTTTTTTTACGGGTCAGTTTCAGGTCGACATTAAAATGACCCATGGTCAAATTTTTTGACACTAACCCGCGAAAAATCGTGTCGAATTCGTGTCGTGTCGTCTTGTCGCAACCCGTATTGTCGGCCCTAATTAAAATCAAACGACACAGGTAAAATGTGAATGGAAGGGTACGCACGTAACAAGGAAGTAGGTGGGCAACTTTTTGATACGGTGTAAAAAAAAAGGTGAAAATGATTTATTTTTTTTTTTGTAAAATGAAAATTTTTGAAGAATTATGTTGAAAATATTTTTAAATTTTTTATTTTAAAAAATATGCAAAAATATTTTCAAAAACACTTAAAATAATACCAAAAGGTTCACACTCCAACCCAAAGCGGGCGGTGTGAGCGTCGTAGCAACTTCATTGTCGTTTGGGTATTGTATGGTCTACGTGTAGTACTAAGGATATGTCTGTTTCGAGTATATTTAGACTCAATAGACTCAAATTTGGATTCAAGTATTAAGAATCTTTTGAATACGTGTTTGTTTTTCGTAAAATCTAAATCCTTTGAGTATCAAGAATTCAAGTTTTTAGAGTTCTTATCCCCCTAAACTTTTAATACTTGGATATCTCTGTTATAGTAAAAACGAAAATTCTCTCTCCTATATTTGAGGAAAAAAATCATAACTTCTTCATTTAATATCCAATTGAGATGATTATTTTTTCATTATGTTTTTAGTTAAGAGAGAAATAAATTAAGATCCATATTGTAAATTTTTTAAGATCATTAACATTAAGATTTTATTAGATTTGTTAATAAATCAAAAACTAGTTTTACTACATCTCTAAACACAAAATTCAATTTTATTCTATACTCAGATTACAACTTAAATGCATATCCAAAAACCAATTCGGATAACAATGTAAATCACTAACTTAAATCTTAATTCAAATCATACTAATTCAATTCAAATCACTAATTCAAATCCATTTATCAAACATACCCTAAACCAATGCAAATTATATATATTTATATATAGGCAAAACGTATATAATATAAATATACTTATATTGACCACAGAACTTAGAAGAGCCACCGACGCCTCATTTTCCGATATTTATTTCATGCAATTTGTTTTACACAGGACTAACTCGGTGGGTCCAACCAGGACTATGGCATTGTTCTCACAAACGTGGGTGACCTATTTCTTTAGGGTACCCTATTCCTACCCTCCATAAAATATTTTAATTCTTTTGTCTCTTGCAAGTGCTACCCCATAGTTTATTCCAATTTTTTTTTTAATTTTTAGGATTAAAAAAGACAATTTTGTTCTATTAATAAAATATGATGCTTTAACTATTGAATTAGAAATTTAAACTGTCTATATTAAAAATTTGTAACGTATGATATAGAATTGTTTTCAATCGCAAATTAAACCGTTAAAAAGTTAATCCAATAGCTAAAATATACATGCTTCACAGATAGAGTAAAATTATCTTATTTACTATAAAAAATTGTTTTGTTTTTAATTTCACTTCTTTTTTATATATGTTTATGGATCTATATAATCTACATGACACCGAACCAATATTGCCCCTTTCCATATGTGTATACATATATATAATAAATACATTGTACCACTACCATATGCAGTCCTAAAGCTCCCAACGTTCGAGAACATTATTTGTTGATATTTGTTTAAGCATAAGATCCATAATTATGGGTCTCGTAATTATATCAATATTGAATGATGACCATCTAACGTTGTACTTCCTGTTGCAGCATGCATGGCATTGGTGGCATTTTAATTTTCTCGAGCCGACATCTATTAGAATATTATGTGCAGGGACATGTGGTCACTACAGTAATGAACCGGCGGGCTGGCCTTATCATAAAATTACTTGTAAAGGTACACACAACTTTGACAATACCATTAAAAAAATATTATCTTAATTATTATAACATAAAATTTTTATATATTATAATATAATATAAAATAAAAATATATTATAATATAAAATTTTTATATATTATTTTAAAATTATTTTAACTTTTATTCTATTTGCATTATCAAATGAATTCATAATATGTTTGAAAGTTTGAATTTCAATCGATTGCTTGAACATAAAACCGTTAGTAGTACAATATAAAAAAATAAATTACAAAACAAAACGTTTATGTATTATAATACTATCAATCAAAAGTAGTTGATACCTGCTATTAATGCAGTCAAAATTTTTGATTGACTGGAACGGAAATGTTCACACTGCAGTACAGTGTTTCGTAGAGGTTCAAGAATTAGTAACGGTAATAAATTCAGTATCTATTACTTTGACCGTTTCAACTTTATTTGTGACCAGCAAAGATTGACGTAGAATCTAGCATCTTGGCGATGGATTACTAATCAAATATTAAATAAAATCATGGATGGTACATCTTATTAGGATAGGAAAAAGATTTCTACTATATATCTTGTATGATAATAAGCGTTAAGTTGCGAGCTTGATTAATTGTCTTGACGGATTTTACGTTGCACGTTTTAGAGATCGACTTTAATTCTATCATGGAGAGAAAAGATTTCGCAACTTATAAGGTTTTATACTTATAAGTTGGAGAGCCTTAATATCTACATATTTGGCTAGTATACTGATATAGATGTATATATGGCAACCACATATACATATGTTATTTTTCAGATATGTTATGAAAGATAATTGAAAAAGATAACGTCCAATGTAAATATTGCATATTGATCTCTGCTTTTGGAGAGGGTTTTAAGGCAGATGGCTAGGGAATTTTGCAATGGCAAATATAAATATGGTTTAATATGTTAAAGTTTCTGCTCTGTAGTTATATATTCTGTATTCTATGATGAAAGGCATTCAAATCAAAAAGCAAAACATATAAATAAAGACAACGATATGATAACAAGAATAATAAAATAATGTACAAACATAGCTTCATGATATGGGACGTTACCGTATGATGACCAATAATTAACAAATGAAAAGACACATGTATCGATAACAATAATATAGGCGTGACATCGAACGATCCGGTTAAATATCACAATAATATAAGAAAATATAAATTAGAAGGTGCTACTTGATAATATATATATATATATATATATATATATTTATATGTGCGCATGCTCCACATCAAGCATTATTTAATTTAATTAGATGGTGGGTGAAGTGTTATATCGGTGTGATCTCTTCATATTACAGGACCCATATAATCGGATGCAGCTGAAAAATATGTATAAAGCAAGGATCCAAAAAGTTGATTATGACTTAGGAATTGAATGATTAAAGTTTTAAGTTTAAGAACTCTAGTATGTAAAAGTTTTAGTTAGTAATTTTTTTGTTTTTTATTATAGCTTCTGAGAGCTTTAAACGGTTATTAGTTAAAACTAATTATTTTGAACGAACATTTCAAATACATGCTAGGTTTTGGCTTGATAGTTTTGTGCTGTAGGTCTATTTGGTAGAGTTTTCACTTGTGTTTTAGTTATGAAAAAAGAGATGCAAAACGGTGGATTTTTAATGAGTGTATAAAATCAAGTTTCTAAAAAAGTTTAAATATGGTTCAAAATTGTTTTAATCTTTTAACAAGTAATAAAAATATTATAATAATGTTTATAGTATCTTATTAAAATTCTGGTGCAAGTTTTAAATTCTATCTTAAAAGTGTTTTTTGAGAAGTTATATTTTATGCCTTTGATTAGGAGCCAAGTCAAAACATATCTATTAGGTCATTTAAACACTTTCAAATTTAACTTTTAAACTCAAGAAATCAAAAACAACTTATAGAAGGCCCTCCCAAACATTATGGAGTTTTATTTATTTAATTTTTTTCATTTCTTAAGGACGCATGGTATGAACCTAACATATTTGTTTAAGAAGCTACAAAAGCTACAAATATCACTTAATTTACGTTGGAGAAACCTGGCCATAAAAGCATATTTTGAAACAAATCATATGCTTGTCTCCTTGCTAATTCATGCATTAACATTATTTTTATTAATTTGAAGTTGATCTTTGTTAATGATTTTAATTTGCAACATCATTCTACGGGAGTCCCACGTAAAAAAAAAAAAAAAAAAAGCAAAATCATTCTCAGAAAAATAAGAAAGCAAAATAAAATAAGTACGTAGCTTTGTTCCAGTATTGTTTTGCTAAAAAGTAGAAATGGTTAATTACATAATTGTACCTTTTAGTTTTAACTATTTTTTAATATGTTCATTTGTTTTTAGAAATTATAAAGGTATTATTAAAATTTTAAAAACTTATTTCAATTTCATACCTATGAATAGGAAAAATTGGACAAAACAATATTCTACCCTTAAATAGTTACGATAAATATTTTATATATTAAAAACATAAAAAATCTTTAAAAAATCAAAATTCAAAAAAGATCTTAAGTTTTATTATTTTTTTAAAATTTTAGAATATATTTTTTAAATTTTTCTCAAGAAAAAACTTATATTTCATAAATAAATTAAGTTACACAAGAGTATTTTTATCTTATCTTTATGTTTTTTAGGTAAAAAAAATCCACAAAAGATAAAATTGAAACAAGTTTTTTAAATTTAAATAATATATTTGTAGTTTTTATAACAAATAGATAAATTAAAAAAATAATAAAAATTAAGAGATATAGTTATGCGATTAAACTAAAGTCAAAATAATGATAGCCGAGGGAAGAAAAGAAAAACAAAAAGAAAGTACCCCGCCTGTCTCTCTCCGGAATCTCCTGACATGGAAGCAAAAGATGACGTACTAAATTTAGGGGGGGGGGGGACGGGATTATGCATTTTACTCATAAGAGGTTATTTGAATTATTATCTAATTTTAAATTACACAATCATGTGAAATTATTAAATTGATTGAAAGTTAGTGAGGCTTATAACACAACATTGACGAGTTAACATTAATAATTTCGCATTAGCACGTTTGCTTATCCTCTGAATTATATTTTGCAAGTGTTTAATGAGACAAAAAGATGTGCTTATATACATAACTTAATTCCACGTCTAATTTTTCTATGAAAAAGACACGATCGTTATTTGATCGCCATATTTGTTGGTGAATTTGTAGGTAGAACAAGAAATGAAAGCTAATAAAATCTAAAAATATGAATAGGCTTAAGGTGTATATAAATACTTTTTTTTTTTGTTTTTATTTACCCTTACTACTAAGCTTGTTAACGGGTTTCAACGATAAATTACTCTCGAGATATAACAAACCTTAAACATAATATCTAGTAATACTATTATGTTTCAAGATAAGGTATGAAACTTGTAATTTTATAGAGATATAATAAAACGCAAAGGTGTCATTTCATAAACGAAGACAACTGATGCAATCTATATAACCTTTTACGTAAAGGTTATCTTTTCATGTACAGATATGTTTTCATGAAGTATCATTTTTATTATAACAGATATGTCTCTTGGCGATAGACATTTAAATTTATATAAAAACATACAATCAATTAACATATCGGTTTAAAACAACTCAAATGATCACATTAGCGCTGGGCTCTTTGCTTCGTTTTTGTTTTCTTCGCAATTCTAATACCATGCCCTTAAATTCTAGGACAGCAACGCTAGACCTTCGTGTTTTCAACTACATTAAAAAATATGTATTTTTAATTTTTATGTGTCTTTCAAGCCTCATTGTTTAATAAATATATTACAATCTGTCGTACAATAATACTTGTGTGTGAATTAAGCCTTTTATGGGCTACGGATATGTTGCTAATGTACAAATCTTTGATAAACAATATTACTTTCTCTTAATGAAAAGATTTCAGATCCAACTTTAGCCAGCTTTCTCATTCTCACCTGCATGATTCTTCAGGTCTATATGATTGTTGTCAGTCTTTATTCTCTAGAACTGTGATTTCTTCTTTTTAGATGAAATAATTTTGGCCGATGATTCTATAAGAATATTAAGCTTTACTAAGCACTAAAACATTTTTCAAAGCGAGAAAGTGCCAAGTGGGGTTTCTCAAAAGTGGATTCATATTTTTCTAAAAGCCCCAAAAGCGCCGAAATATTTTTGCTTTTACTGACCTTTTTCCTAATCTTTGAAGAGAAGTTACTTAGACAAATTAATCTTCCCCACTAAATGAGGATATTATTTATTTAGCTTTCTACCAAAGTTCTCCATATAATATTAGCCCTAAACAAGGATGAATGTCACTGATTTGTCTCTAAATATTGCAAGTTGCATGGTATATTCTAACTGGACTTTTGTCTAAGATTATTTATTAATATATTTTAATAAACAACTAGATCTCCAGACAGAGAGAGTTTTTGTTAATGCTCCTTGGTATAAACTGAATAAAAAAAGGAAAAAAAAAGAGGCAAAGTTGAACAATCATCATCATCCACTTTCTCGCAGAGTTTTTTTTCTTTTCTTATCCTGTAATTTTTCCCTTTTTATTATTAATGAATTAGAGTCGAGTTGGATAAAATTGAGTATTTTAGTGGGGCCAATTTAATTACAATATGGTAAGCTTATCTTGTCTCACTTTCTCTCTCCTTATCTCCGTTTATGGAAAAAATAATAATTTTAAAGTTTTCTTTTTCATTTTTCTCGTTGAATATGACTAATAATTTATTTTGAGTACATGATGAAGTAAGGTTTTTGTCAGAAATGATTATGTTTAGAATTTCAATTTCAATTTATTAGTTATAACTGTGAATACTGTAAAGCTTTCAATAAGATAAAAAATAAGAAAGTTTATACTGTATGAAGCTCTTACATATTACAATTTTTAAATTTATAATATCAGTTATCATTGAAGTTTGAATCGGAAGCCAAGTAGGGTATGAAACCATGGTTAGTTACCCAACACACTAGCCCTACATTGTCCTCGGAGGACACTGTTTGCACTCTGATTGCTTTTGCTATTGAGACCACATGTACACATTAGCTAGTCCTTTCTCAGATTTCTTAACTCCACTTTTTAGGATGCCCGTAAAAGAAAGGATAAAAGGTACCAAAAAAAAAAAAGGGGGGGGGGGGGGGGGGGTAAATGAAAGTACCTAATAGCACACGAGGAAAAAAAAATTTCCAAGCAAGAACAAAAGCATGAAAACCAAGAAATTTTAGTGGAACAATTTATTTCTTCTCAATTTTAACTTCAAAAATAGCACATTCTTTACAAACAAGGTAAAGAAAAAGACAAAGAGAGCAGGTCAAGTTTCTCAAAG
>CAMOHE010050935.1:26981-40839 GCA_946598075.1 Artocarpus hirsutus
CCCCCCCCCCCCCCCCCCCCCCCCCCCCCCCCCCCCCCCCCAAATGAAACTACCTAATAGCACACGAGGAAAAAAAAATTTCCAAGCAAGAACGAAAGCATGAAAACCAAGAAATTTTAGTGGAACAATTTATTTCTTCTCAATTTTAACTTCAAAAATAGCACATTCTTTACAAACAAGGTAAAGAAAAAGACAAAGAGAGCAGGTCAAGTTTCTCAAAGTTCTAGAAATTGGGATCAGGGTTAAACACAGAAGCAACTGGGAATATTTAAAAAAAAAAAAACATGTACAACAAGGCATTAATATTTTTCTAAAAGGAGGACAGACGAAATATTCTTCGTTGAAACCACATAATAAACTGGTCAAGTAGGCATGGTTGTGGGAGTCGAGCCTTAGCCAGATCATGAGTTTTTCTTCCTAGGAACAAGAAGACAATGACATTACATATGGACCACATTGGCCGTATGCACTGATACTTTGGATCCCTTGAGCTCTTGTCAAGGTAGGGTATATGAAAAAAATGCTTTACAGTAGGGTTTGTTTTAACTCTTATGTCTGTGTTAGATTCTATCAGTTTTATATATATTTTTTATTTTGATATAATACAGCCTAAATTTAATGTTTAAAAACGTACACTACCATTAGGTGCTATTATTGTAGATAGACTTTTAAACTTATACGTTTTCTTCAGCAAAATAAGATCTTTACAACATAGTATGAAAAAATGGCTTAACATGGTAGTGTTTTATTTTAAACTATTAAATTTGTATTAGGTTATATTAATTTTGCATAAATTTTTATTTTCATCTGATTTTGATTATATCAAGCATTTAAAAATACATATAGGAGAAAAATAAAAATAAAAACTAAGTTGTCCATTGTTGCAGAAGTCCTCTAAGGTCATGATCACGAATAAGTGAGTGGACCTTAAGTTCTAACATGAAAATTGGTACCTAATTGTGCAAAAGGGAATGATTACCAGTACTGTTTCTTTCCTCCTTGAATATAACCCCAACCTATGATGATTAAAATAAATTGACTAGTTTTGTAACACAATCAGTTACTAACTAATTATTAATCATGTGGGGTCCTCACTCCTCATGTCTTCTCCCACTAGCCCCAAACTCTCTTCACATGGGAACAACTAAGCCTCCGTTTATAACATTGGTTATTGGTTCCATATATATATATATATATATATATGTATTGTTTTTCTTTACGTGCTTTATAATTCTTCCCATTGGATTTTGCATCATATGGTCTGCTTCCTACATCGGAGGCACACATTGCAAAGAAGGTTTTAGCAGTCGGAGGTAAAGTATTACATGTGCTACGAACAAGGTTCGAAAAATAGCAAGGTTGGCAAGAGCAAAGAGAAGAGAACCTTCGATCTGTGGTCTGTTCTGAATTTCTCGTGGACCGTCCCAGAATACAAGGACAAGTATATAGATTCTTTCAGAGCCAAAAACCCATTTGTTAGCCAGAAATTCTCGTTTGGTATTCTGTGGCATTTAAGAGCCAGCGACCATATATTCAGGTTTTTCATATCCGGGGACTTTTTGATACGAATTCTAATTGCGCAGTTATTGCAAATTACTCCCGTTTGATGAGAGGACAAGTGTGAGACTCCTTGTTGATATCTCGAACCCGGAAATATCGGAGGTTAGGAGTTGAAGTCTTTAAACTGTGATAGTTGCGCATAAATGCATGGTGCAAATGTTCCCCTGTATGGAAAAAGCCCTGTACAGCTGTGATTTGAGGACGACGTTTGTAACCATAACTTTATCCAACCACAGGTCCACAGGTGGTGGTGGTAGTTAGACTGAAAATACGTCTCTCAATGGCATGCTTAAAATGGCTTCGGCTGATGTGACTTTAGACTGTATGAATGATAATTGATGGAAACATGAGTTGGATTCTTGTGTCTAATATATGTCATCCCAATGCATTGTCAGATCCCTTTTTTAACAAGCAGTAAATAAATCAACGAATAAATAGCTTTATCCTTTTTCTCTTTTTTCTTTTTCATCCTTTTTGGGCAATTACAATTCACAATTTCACACAGGTGGACAATAAAAAGGTACGTTTGGTTTAGGTATAATTTAAATTCAATGTACTTTAATATAGATTTGAGTATCAATAATTTTTTAAATACATGTTTGTTTCTTTCAAAATTTAAATCATTTGAGTATCAAAAATCTAAGTTTTTAGAATTCTCATCCCTCTTAAACTTTGATACTCGGATATCTTTGCTACAGTAAAAAACTAAATTCTCTCTACTACATTTGAGGAAAAAAAATCACTTCTTCATTTGATATCCAATTGAGATAATTTTTTTCACTGTGTTCCTAATAAAGAGAAGAATAAATCAAGATCTATATTGTATATTTTTTAAGATGATTAGCATTAAGATTTTATTAGATTTATTAATAAATCAAAAACTATCTTTACTATCTTTTCTAAACACAAATTTTAATTTTATTCCATACTTAATACACATTCAAACGTCAATTTGAATAACAATTTAAATTACTAACTTAAATCTAAATTCAAATCACACTAATTTAAATTAAATTACTAATTCAAATCTCCCTTTAACGGGAAGAATTGTATGAATTATAATTGATGAATGATATGACTTTAGACTGTATGAATGATAATCGATGAAAACATGAGTTGGATTCTTGTGTCTAATATATGTCATCCCAATGCATAGTCAGATCCCTTTATTAACAAGCAGTAAATAAATCAACAAATAAATAGCTTTATCCTTTTTCTCTTTTTTTTTTAATCCTTTTTGGGCAATTACAATTCACAAATTCACAGCAGGTGGAAAATAAAGAGCTCCCTTTAACAGGAAGAATTGTGGGTGTTTAATATAATGGTTAAAACCGTAAACATTATAATATGTGAGGACTTTATATTATAATATTTTTTTTACTTTTATTATAATATTAAAAATTTTACACTATTTTTAACTAAAAAATTAATTAGAACAAGTTAATGTCAAATAAACATCACTCTGCACTTTAAAAGAACTTCGTATATATTGCAATTTGCATGTGCATTGGCATTGGCTACTCCATTAGCTCTGATATTTCGGTGAAAAAAGTTGAATCATTACAACCTAACGGGCACTTAAACCCCCATTGGTGCCAACGCAACGGCCACTATCAGTACGTCCACCAAACAACGATCACAAACCCATCTTGAAAAACGATCATAAACACATCATTAAAGCCTCGTAATTGATTATTGAAATATTCCTTTGCTTTCACCCCATAATAGCTTCACTTTAGAGTTCATTTCTTCACCACCTGGTCAGTTACGGGCTAAGCCTGTTGACACCGACCAGTCATTTAAGAAAGTCTTTGTATTTGCCTTTTCTTTATTTTCTGCTCAGCTTATTGTTATTGCATATAAAATAAGTCGGAAACTGATTGCCCAAATCTCAAAAGTTGATCTCCAAGGAGCCAGAACCATGACGAACACATTTTAAAAGGTGTCCTCCCTTTATGGCAGTAGCTCGCCATTTTGCTTTTGGTAATACTGTCGCTTTAATATTTTTTCTTTTTTGGCAGATATATATAGTGCCACGTTTTTTATGGCAAAAACACAGGACCATGTCAGTTGTAACCAAGAAGTGTACAATTTTAGGAGGATGTAGCCACTAAAACCAACTTTTGACGATTCAGCCAAAAAAAAAAAAAAAAAACCTTTTGGACCACTCAGAAGAGCACAAGGATATGGAAAGGTCAAAAGATGAAAAATTTGGCCATTTCTTGATTGTCTTACGTTATAGAAAAAAGGAGAGGGAACAGATCGACTAAAAAAGCAAGGCGTTTCGGTTTCATTTTCAATCGTTTTGGTAAAGCTGGTTGTTGTGCATTTTACAGTAAGGTGGCTCTTTGCCGCAATTACAGGGTACATCAGATACAGATGCTTTTTCCAACCGGTTCTCCGTGAGCGTCCGTGGGTTGCAACTCAGTCTCATAAATGGGCTTCAAAAAGCAAACACAACAACCGGACTAAAAAAAAAGAAAACGATACTACAGATAGGCACAGACCAATTGACTCAACAAAACAGATAACAATAATGGGAATCCGCCATCCCTTGGTTCTGTATGAATTGGAGCTGAAGCTTTAGTTGGAACAGACACACCCCCATTCCCAGAAAAAATAATAATAAAAAGAACAACGGCCGAGAATTACATTAATATCCTCATGAAATCTAGCTAGCAGGAATTTTGAACGTTTCAAGGAGCTCTGGATTTAGTTATTTTACATTACTTCACCTTCCAGAATTCACTTCTTAAATCCAAATCATAAAAAAAAGCCCTCGACCAACTACAAATTTTTCCATTGATACAACTGAGGGGAAATAAGAATTGAACAGAAAAACCATCTCCCCTATTCTACCTAAAACTGAAAAATGCAAACTCTAAGGATGAGTTATGTGACTGAAAATCTATCGAAGGGTAGAAAAATAAGCGGCCGAATATCAGCTTGTGTACATGACATAACCCAACCAGAGAACTAAAGATTGGAGTTCCTTCCATTACATTCATACAAGTCAAATGTTATTATACCAAAAAAGGGTTCATTTTCGTTACTTTTACCTTGACTCCACATATTTCTCAAGAGGTGAATTCACCTCCACAATCTTTAGTCAGTTCATAAGCTAGTCTGCATGAAATACAAGGGGCATAATGTTATTATGAATTTTAGAAAGGCCATGATGATGAAACGAGCTTGGTTGACCGACCCAATTAAAAAAGACAATGACTGCATTTCCTCTCTACGCACTATCTAATAAAACTCGGAAAAAAAAGAAAGGAAAACACAAGGGGGCAATAGACATGGGTTTGTACCTCAAGCAATTTTATATGTCAAATAATAGACCCCTCCAAACTCTAAACGACAAGCAACGAAGAAAACAAAATAAGTATTGGATGCCACCATTTCAGCCTGCTACCTTGATCGCACCCATTTCATCAATTTTCGAGCTCTTATGCTGCAACAGTAAACATAGGATGTAATACCTCAAGTAGAGACTGATCATAAAATTTCTAATAATAGGCACAAAAATAAAATGAAAAGGAAAAGGTCGGAAAGAACACCCAATAGTATCTCAACAAAAGAAAGATGTCGTGTCTGTATTACCTTACTTTTTTTGTGCCTGTGAACATCGTTAATATCTTCATCTCCATCATGCTTCCTCTTCTGCAAATACATGAAACGGAAATGCTCAGTTTGCTCAACAGAAAGTAATTAATCCTTTTATTCGTCCAGTTGCTTCCTCCACCCACTAAAAAAAAAAAAACTCAATTTTAACTTCAAGCAATATGATGTGTTCGTTCCCTGAACAAACAAGAGTCTAAGGATCAACTCATTGCCTACGGTTACCATGTATACGCAGATTATCATGGCCCAATAAAAGGACAAAATTAAAAGCTACCCAAGGAATGCAAGAGAGCTTCAGTGTGTTCCCCAACCTTTTCATGATGTTTCTTTGTGTGGTCGGCACCAGAATCATGATGTCCACTTTTATCCTTCTTCTTATCCTTGTCTTTATCTTTACTTCGATCCTTATGACGGTGCCTGTGCTTCTTATGCTCTTTATCTTTATCCTTATCTCTGTCCTTGTGCTTTTTATGTTTCCTCTCCTTGTCCTTGGACTCACTCTTTGACTTCCCTGCTATTGTCGGAATGCCCTTGTCTGCCTGGAAAGAGAGAGAGACAGAGAGAGAGTAATCAGTATTTTCTAAAAAATATAAAGCATTGCAGTCATATACTATTGTAGCCCGTATATTATGAATCTATTAGAGCGTAAGAGAAGAAAAGACAGTAAAATCTGTCTTCTAGCATGAGAAAACACTAATAAAAGTTTATTGAAATAAAAGTACAATTCAAGACAACAAATGTTTTACTGGTGGCAAATCAATGGGACCAGTTTCCCTAAGTTGGAAGGCCTCTTGAAGAATATCCAGGTCAAAAGGCTGTATACGAGCATTAGTATCTCTTGAATACGATGTATTCTGAATAAGTTGATCCAATTCCATTCCTTCTCCTTTCCTGATTTCTGTATCTCCCACCACATTGTGAAGATAGTGCGTGTCTGAAATTGACAAAGGAAGTGACCGCTTGCAGAAAAAATCATGGTGGCCTTGCAGCTTGTAGTGACTTATAAGATCAACAGCACCAGTTAGCTCTCTTGGTCCTAAAAAATAAATTAGGACAGCATGTTAAAACACATGCATCGTGCATAATTGCATATAGAAAATTAGATCCAACTTCAACACGAAACATAAAAATTTTTAACCCAATCATACATAAGCATAATGAGTTGACTAATGCATTCAAGGGGAAAAAAGGCACAGCATATGTACAAAAGCTTTGTGCCTACTATAAATGACTAGAATATACATGAAAAGGCACAAAACATCATGAGAACTGCAGGGAGAATATAAATACAACAAACGTGTTACCTCTTCCAAACTTCTTTATTTCGGGATCCATTGGTCAATATCTCATGAAACAACGTGCTGTCAACAACTGCAGTTTCAAGACACATAAAAGAAAAAAGTAGTTTTGGCAGCAATCAAGCATCGGTAATTGAAAAGTTGAAAAAGGATTCATACGTACATACATTTTATATATATATATATATATAATGTATGTATGTGTGTGTGTGTGTATAAAATGTATGTATGTATGTATGAAGAAGATTTTAAACTAGGTCTCTACTGAATTCTTGCTCTCTACTAAATTACTAGAAAAGGTAAACAGAGAGGAAGAAGTTCAAGTTGCAAAAGAAGAATTTGTGATGCAATCATTCAAAAACATACATCTTTCTCAAGTATAAATCTCCAAATACCCATCCATCCAATTTCTATAAGTGAATCATTTTAGAAGTCTATGACCACAAAATTGACAAGAGACATACTGGAGGCAGCCAAAACATTCATGCAGCATATGTCATATAAAGGCTGGAATTGAGATTAATATATTATGCTTAAAAACAAAAGCCTGAGGTAGATCGTTGGTTGACATGGAATCCAGCCTTTAATCATCCGATATTTCAGCAATAGGCTGATTCTCAAAACGAGATGAAGATATCTAATAGTTAGGATTCGAAAAACTTTAATTGATAATACACTCGTGGGAAAAGCCTTTCTGGTGTTAGAAATTTGTATATTTTTAACCTTTAAACACTAACTCGTTGCCAATCAAGCCAAGCTTTTAGCCAGTTCAAAAATTCCCAAAATATACTAATATGGGTACCACAGCTACAAACCCCTAGTACAACTAGAATTTGAATTAACAGAAGCAATCGTAAGCTAATTCTTTCTTACCCCATAAAAACTTCGATTAGGGGGACAAACTACCTCCAATCTGTGAACTTTCAGACCACAACCATTGAATCTGTTTTTAACCCAAAATTTAACCTTAAGGAGAATCCATTTTGTACTCACAGTTTCAAAAATTTAACCCCATGAAACTTCGTAAGATCAAATGGCAAAACAAACGAATCTACAAAGGAATCAAAGAACATCCCAAAATCAAAAACCATAAAAGTTGTCATCTTTGACCCAGTATTTGAAACTTCAAAGAAGGGAAAAAAAAAAAAAAGGAATTCCCATGGTTATTACAAAAGCGATAAAACATAAACTAAATTGGGAAAACAAATCCAGAAATAGAAGAAATTGATAGAGCTAAAGCGCACACCTTTGACATGGATCCTCAAATTCACTTCACTCACTGCTTCAGATCACGAGGACAAAACGGTAAATTCGAACTCCCAATTCGTTTTGTTTCCTCTTTCTACAACCAAACCAATCCTCCCCTCCCAAACTTCAGCTTGCCATAGAAATCAATTCCCGACAAAAATGAGCTGCCAAAACCGATTAACCCCGACAAATCGGAACCCTCGGCTATAAGCGCGCGCAGCTCGGCGGCGAATTTGACCCGAAAATCCAGAAAGTTCTTCTCCGAAACCGAATTCTTCACGCGCGAGTTCTTCCGGCGAGGAAATTTGCCGGAATCGGAGGAATCGGAGACGCGATTCGCAGATCAAAGAAGATTCTAGATGGTTTGCAGTAAGGGAGGGAAAGAGTACGAAAATGGAAGTAGCTAGGGTTTGGACTTTTGGAAAAGAGGGGTTTGTTTCGGTTTCCTCAGCCTCTCTGGTCTCTATTTTGTCTCTCTCATCTCATTCTCTCTCCTTCCTGGGGTTTTATTTATTTGTAGAAAATTATTTATATTTATATTTTTTTAACTCTGTGTGTGGGGTTTTAATTTTATGAAAATGAGAGTGCGAAAGCGTGTGATTGCACGCGCTTCGTTAAGTCTTTTTTTTTTTTCTTTTTTGGTATAAGCCAATCATTCTTGTTTGTTACGTTGGTGAGGAGTACATCAACGAACACCAACCGCTCGCGAAAGCCCAGATTACGGAACCGAAAAATATTCGTCGCCGGTTTCGTACGCCGGACACTCGCCTAGTCCTAGCCAATCACTTTTTTTTTGGGGTCCGGAATACATTTTTCAGATTTTTTTTTCTATCTTTTTTTTTTTTCAATACATATTTGGTTTTACCTTGCTCGTGTCTCAAAAAATCAGTTATTTCAAAAATTTCGAGGTATTAAAATAACTTTTTATTGTAATATTGATTTCGACGAAACATTGAAGAAATATCAAAAATTTCGGTAAATATCGGTAAAAATATCGATATCGAAAAATCTATAGTGTATTTTATACAAAATTTCGATACATATCGTGAAAATTTCGACCAAATTTTGATAATGTCAAAAACCATAAATTTTAATGGATTTTTTTATTTAAATAATTTACTAATATTTTATACTTTCAATGAATGAATATTTACATTAATAATACTAATATAAGATGAAGATAATATTTTTATGAGTTTACAATCAAGGAGTTTATAAACTTACTTTTAGCATATTCATAACTATATTCAACACTACTTAAATAATATGTCATGGTACTAATCTTGTTTGAAACAAGATGGCATCCCAAACATGTTGTGCCTCATAGCTATAATATTTTCAATTCAAACTCTCAATTTTAACGGATTTTTTAAACACTTAATAAGTTTTGTCATATTTTCCCTCATAAAAGTGGCATATTTTTTCAACTAAAAATGTACGCAGAATAGATAATTTTCTTATACATGTATTATGATTCAAAAACAGAGACCTAATAGTGGTTTTTTTTTTTTTAGAATCTCACTGAAAACCTTCCTAAAAATGATGTATGTATATATATATATATATATATTGTTTGCTTGGATAATAGTAGTTACATCATTTAGATACTTGATGAGGTTCTAATTAAATCACACTACAGCATATACTCTTCAGAGAGCCATAAGGAGCTGGAGGAATTCCACTTTGTGGGCTGGAACACAAGTGCATATTATTTATGCGAGATAATTTGTGAAATATCATTTTAACAACGCAAACATTTATTCTTAGGGTTTCAATACAATTCTATCTCTTTCTCCCACTCATCAACTGTTTCTTTCCTCTTTTTCTCGATGCTGTTGTAGATATCGTCGGGGAGACTTCTTGCCCTGCCTAAGAGTTCAGATCCCTCGCGTCCCTACGACAGCGCCGGCCCATCAAACTCTCCCTCATAACGTCGTTGTGGATATCCATATCTCTCTTATCCATAAGACGTCATTGAATCTTTACTAGGTCTTCACAACGGATGCATGGCATGTCAGGTGAGATCTTGCATCCCGACAATCATCGGAAAATATCTCGTCGGCCTCGTTTGGAAGAGCTTCTTAAAATCTATTTCCGGCTTTCTTGGTACAAAAGTTGCTTTGAGTATTTAAATGAGGTGTGAGAAGTTCTTCAGTTCAAAGCCACATATGTATCTTCTAAAAAAAAATCTTATAAATAGAGTTTGAAACTTGTATTAGAGTTTTTAATAAAACAGTAAACTTCATTCTCACTTTTTTTTTTTATTGTTTATTGAAAATTTAAAGCATTTTGATCATTTTAAGGCTTTTTTAAAACATGATTATAAACGCTTCTGATAAGTTGCAGCTTGTATTTATATTCTTATATCGACTAAAAGTGTCAAACGGGCTGTTGTAAATTGGCCGTCAATGACAAGATCTCCCTTGCAGAGGAATCGTTATGGCAAGGGACACGGGTATGATCTGGAGTAGTGCCTCGTGCCAACTAAAAAAAAAAGATATATCATATATTCATATAACTGTAGGTATATTATGCATTTTTGTTGCTGTAGTGGTTGTTATTGATTTATTTGATGTAACTGCTACTACAGCATTTTTTTTCCCTAAAAAGGACTACCGTAACAATTTTAGTCAACATATATATAGGGAGTCACTTTGGTCCGCTCTGGTGATCTGTCCGTCCGGCCACGTGGTATATTCTTAGTGAGTTAAATTATTATTTGTACCCTTAAATGGCCCTCGTGGGAGGTAAGAGTGTAACGAATTAAAGTGCAATTTTTGTGCTGCCGGATGTAGCATTTTTTTTAATTCACTCCACTAGGTGAAGTTGTAATTAAGGTATAAATTTGTGCCCTATTTTGACGTATATGTTATTTGATAAGGGGTGGTTTTAATCATTATTTTTATTATAAATTATGTGAAACTTTTATATGTTACAGTAAAAAAAAATGTTATAATGTAAAGTTCTCACATGCTACAGTAAAAATAATTTTAACCAATAATTTTCACCCTATACTAAACATCCTAGTAGTTTTTTTTTACTGTGAGTAGTTTGTATACAACTACGTAACAAAGCATAGTTAGAAGTAACCACCGTTCGGGACATAACTCTTTTTTTTTTCTTTTACTCTCTTCCTCCCTCGTCTCTCACTCTCTCTCTCTCTTTTCTCTCTCTACTGTAAATGCATGAGTCGCATGTTACGTGCGGCATAAAATAGACCCATTTTCACGTAAAAATCACATAGATTACATGATTGAAACTGAACGAACTAAATTGCAAGAAGATCGTTTTCACACAAAGAAAGTCCAGGGATTTGGCAATTGCGAAGAACTGTTTCTCAATCCAAAAAAAAAAGAAATATTAAGATCTTGCATGTACAAGTAATATGTTAACGAGAACTGAGACCAAATTCGATAAAGTTCCAACGTCAATTAAAATACCAAGTTCTGACGGCCACAAGAGAGAAAAATAACTTTGTTTGGTCGTCGAGAATGCAACTGCAATCATAAATAAAAACTAAAGATAACCTCTTGAAGCGAAAAACGACAAGAACAATAAACCAAACCGAATTTAAATTCGAATTTAGCCATCCGATTTTGTGCTAACCAATTCAAGAATTCAGAGACGAAAGGTACAGATATTTGATTTCAGAGAAAGGAGCCCAATCTGCATCAGAGAATGCATGTAAGGACAACGGATTGTCCTTAGAAAGGAAAAGACCATATGATGATGTACCACTGAGATAGCGAAGTAAGCGTTTGGCGGCGTTCCAGTGATCTGATGTTGGGCGATGCATGTACTGAGAGAGTTTGTTAACAGCATAGGCAATGTCTGGTCTAGTGAGGAAAAGGTACTATAAGCTGCCAACAATTGTTCTATATTCTGTTGGATCTGTCAAGGCTGTCCCTGAATCTAGAGATAGACCAGAAGCAGTGGACAGTAGTGTGACAATAGGTTTTGCACCAGTCATTTTTGTTCGAGAAAGAAGGTCTGTTATATATCGTCGTTGAGTGAGAAGCATGCCAGAGTTGAAGTGAATGACTTCCATGCCAAGAAAGTAAGACAGTGAACCAAGATCTTTGATGGAGAAGCGATTTGCAAGAAGAGTAATGAACCTTTGTACTGCTGAAGATTGACTGCCTGTAATGATAATATCATCCACATATACAAGAAGATAAATGGTGATGTTGCCAGAATGAAGGACAAATAAGGAAGTGTCAGCATGAGAGTTTTTGAAGCCTGACTGAAGAAGAAATTGGCGGAGCTCAAAATACCAAGCCCTTGGAGCTTGTTTGAGACCATAAAGAGCTTTCTTTAATTTGCATACATGTGTGGGATGGTCTTTGTCGACAAAGCCTGGGGGTTGAGCCATGTAGACATCCTCTGAGAGATGACCCTGTAAGAAGGCATTATTGACATCTAATTGTTGTAAGGGCCAACCTCTGCTCAAGGCCAGACTTAAAACCAGACGAATAGTGGTTGGCTTGACAACTGGACTGAAGGTATCATGATAATCCACGCCCGGTCGTTGATGAAATCCTTTAGCTACAAGACGGGCTTTGTACCTGTCAACAGAACCATCAGGAAGTCGTTTTATACGAAAAATCCACTTACATCCTACGATATTTTGCATTGAGTCAGATGGAACAAGTTCCCAGGTTCCATTCCGAACAAGAGCATCAAACTCATCGGACATAGCCTGTCGCCATTTTGGATATTTGAGGGCTTGGGTAACTGTATGAGGTTCAATATCAACGGTTTGGGAGAGAGTAGAAGTGAGATTCATTTTGTTTAAGGGTTTTGTAATGTTATTTTTCGCTCTTGTGGTCATGGGATGAGTGTTGGAAGGTTGGGTGGTTAAAGATGAAGGATTGGGACGTGTGGAAGAATCATGGGACTGGGTTTCTAATGATGGTCGATCGACCGTTTGGTTCAGGCAGTCAAGGTCGTTCATTTGATTTGGGCGATCGATCGTTGGTGTGATTTCTTGCTGATCTTGGCACAGGGGCTCCTGGGCTGATGTCGAAATGAATCGGCAAGGCTTTTGTGGTAGAATGGACACTGGTGGAAGCCATTTAGATATAAGTTCTGGTGTTGGACGAGGAAGATGAGACTGTTGGGTGGCAAAAGGAAAGAAGTTTTCAAGAAACTTGACATGACGAGAAACATAAAGTTTAGAGGTAGATGTATCAAGACAGATGTACGCACTTTGGGTGGACGAGTAACCAAGAAAGACACACGGAGTGGAGCGAGAGTCAAGTTTATGGTTGGAGCAGGGACGAAGCCAAGGATAACATAAACAGCCAAACACACGAAGTTTTGTGTAGTTGGGTGGGGATTGGAAAAGTGATTCAAATGGAGACGAGAAAGAAAGAGTTGGAGTAGGCATGCGATTTATAAGATAAACTGATGTGGCAAAGGCATAGGTCCAATATGTGAGAGGCATGGATGCATGAGTTAGAAGGGAAAGACCAGTTTCAACAATGTGTCTATGACGTCGTTCAGAAAGACCATCGTGCTCCGGTGTATGGGGTGGTGTAGTGAGATGAGAGATACCATTTGTGGAGAGGTAATTTTTGAGAGCTTGATATTCACCACCATTATCCGAATAAAGAGTAGCAATGCGATGATTGAATTGGTTTTCTACTAATGCTTTGAACCGTACAAAGACATCGTACACATGAGATTTACGTTTGAGCAGATAATACCAGGTATAGCGTGTAAAATGATCAACAAAAATAACATAGTATTGAAAACCATCAACAGAAGAAACCGGGGATGTCCATACATCGGAGAAGAGAATTTGAAGGGGATGAGAAGATGTTAGTGTAGAATTGGAAAAAGGAAATTTATGACTTTTATTACAAGCACAAGCATTACAATTTTGAGAAGACAACGCACTAGACAGTGGCAAGGAAAATTTAGAAATAATGGACTTCATAATAGGAAATGACGGATGACCTAATCTTGAATGCCACTCGGACGAAGTGGTCTTGACACTAGAAAATGCAAGTAACGGAGGTGAGGAAGTAGATGATGCCAGCCACTCATATACGCCATTTTTAGAATGTCTCGTCAAGAGAGTTGCCCCCATGCTTAGATCCTTCACGGAAAAAGTAGAGGGTGAG
>CAMOHE010050936.1:0-14707 GCA_946598075.1 Artocarpus hirsutus
TTGCAAATCACAACTTTTGTATCAAAACTTAACTGAATGCATAACAATGCATCATAAAGCTTATAACTTTAACTATGAAACATTATGCATTGTCAAAATGCATAACATGCTTTAAATACTTTTAAAAGCATAACTTGGACTTTTTAAATATTATGCATACCAATATGCAAATAGGCTTTAAACATAGTACTTGCAAATTCATTGCAAATCTTACATTGAACCTTTAAAACTTTTGCATAATAAATGCAAACATACTTTAGAAACAACTTGCATAATACTTGCAAGCTCATTTATAAACGTACAACAAAACATTTAAAAATCATTTACTTCATGCTGTAGGTGAGGTCTGAAACTTACCCGTACTATGCTCTAGCATTTACTATTCCTTTCCTGTCTCATTCCTTTCTCATTCCTTCTCCTTTCGTTAGTCGGCTTCTGTGTCCTGATCATATGACAGCCGACTCATTAATAAACTTTCTTTATTATCAATCCACTCGATTGATAATAAAACGTAAACATTAAACATTCATCCCTTTTTTCATAATTCGGTAAACTGTTGGTTTACCCCTTTCCTTTCCTTAATTTTGTAACCTATCGGGTTACCTCACGTTTACTTAAACATCTCGTGTTAAATCTCTCGTCACACATGACAGTCACGTTACTCAACATATTACGGAATATTTTTTGTCTAATAGCGTTATGCTAAATCGAAGTGTCCGGCTTCGTTCTAGCCATTTTTGTAAAAATAACGATTTTGCCCTTGACGGGTTTTTCGTCTATTCCGTAACTTAACAATACTTATTACATAGCTTAACATACCCTTACATACATAACATGAAAAATCACCACTAAGAAACGTTTCCTGACATCGGGCGTTTCGGGTTTGTTTTGATCATTTTTTGTAAAATGACCATTTTGCCCTTCGTGTCATTTTCCTTCATTCTTTCCTTAACTGAACTTTAAATCCTTAAAACTAAGCATCTATCACAATGCATTTCAGTACAGTACATACTGTAAGCGAGATTGCCACTTACTTGGACTCCGAGCTACGCGGGTCTGGTTGTACCTCGTTGTATCCACAGTATATGAAGTATCCTCGGTAGTGCTCCTTGGGCTACCATACATGGCTAGGAACGCTTCCTGGAGATCATTCATTCTTGAACATGTCATTCTGGACTCCAATACTGCTGTTTGAATCGCCTTCGGAGGTCCGGATCATAAAATCTCAAAACGAGCCTTGGCCGGCCGTTGATCGGCGGTTGACCGCCGTATCGTAGCTCCGTTGGCAGTTGGGCTTGAGCCTACCCCCCCTAAATCGACCCTCTCGAGTCCATTGGTGGGGTCAATTTCATCCAATTTGGCCTCTAAACATGCAAATCAGACACGGGTACCACAACTAAAACCGGTGATATCGATCTCGGTTTTCCGGGTACTACCGTGAAATTGGGTTAGGGGAAATGTTCCCCGTGACCCTCTGAGCAATTCCCCCACAGTGAGGTTGCTAGACACAGCGTGAGGCGGTGGCTCTGCCTACCCTCTCGACGGCGCACGATGGAGACGTCGTTCTCCATCCATCCGACGACACTTTGCACAATTGAAGGCACCAACACGTTACCCGTGCTCTTCTGAGCATAACCGTGCCATCAATTTGGCATAATAGCGGCGTGACGGGCAAGTTCGCCATTGCTCACGACGACCGATGGTGGAGTAGGTGGAACTCTGGCAACCAACGGTTGGATCGTAAAATTGAGTAGGGGCTTTTGATGGCCGGCCCACTCTGAACCTTTTGGTGGGGGCGGTGCGCCTCACCGTCGCCGGGAACGGCGGTTCCGACGGTGGTGCCATGGTGGAGCTAGGGCAGCTCCGTCGAAGCCCTTCCAGCTGGAATTGAGCTGGGAAATGGATACCTTTTTGCTCCTCTCTTCACCCTAAGTCCACAGAGACCAAAATCACCTCGATTGGTGGTCGGATGGAGGAGAAATCAACTTAGGAAATTTTGGGTTCCACCGCCACTTTGGGCAGCACGTGGGCCTTCCTCCGGCGTCCTTTTGGGCTGCTCGACACACCGTTGAGCTCAGCTCGTTGAGATCTTTCCAACGATGTGGGAGGTGTCGAAAACAGAGCTCAAAATCTCAAAGTCACTTTTGTGTGAGGAGAGAGAAACTAGAGAGAGAAAGAAGAGAGAGAAAGTGTGAGATTTATCCTGAATTTTGCCTTCTTTTTTTTTCTTTTTTTTTCTCTTTTTGCTTTTATATGAAAAAGTGTGAAAAACATTTTTTACACAGTCTAATTTTGTACTGTGTAACTTTATAGCAGTCCAGTTCTTACACTGTATTACTTTTACAATGTAATTTTTATACTGCATAATTTCATCAGTGTATTTTCCTTATACTGTATTATTCCAATACTGTATAATTTTCATGTTATTATACAATATTTTCCTTATATCACGTTTTTTGCCTCAATTTAATCCTTAATTTAATGCATTTCCAGTGCATTAAATTTCAGGTCGTTACATATATAGCACTTATTAGTGCCGGCTTTGCATTCCCCTGCATGCCTTTTCCCACATTGACTGTAAAGGGGTTTGTTGTTTCCTCCATCATTACTTCTTTTCTAGAATTGACCCTTTGGATTCCTTAGACTACTCATGTTCCATTTCCTTTTATTGCCAACATTACAGCTGCGTCCCACTGGAAAGTTCTGGGAGGGCCCTTAACTCGAGCTACTTCCTTGTCCTTTTACTTGAACTACTTGACTTTGCTTAGTTAAGGCCTTCTCTTCCTTCTAGACTTTGAAAATCCTTGCTCTTTCCTCTTTGTCATGGGCAATTCTGAACTCTACCCTAGCTGCCCGTTCATTGCAATCCTCTACGTCTTTGGGAGCTTGCCCTCCACTATCAACTATAAGGGCAATGTCAGTTCTAAACATTCTCATCAATCGCCTGATTCGTTCTCGATCAGTAGGTACTAACTCAGGACAAAGCTGTGCTAGCTGATTAAACCTCTTCACAGCGTCAGCTACGGACATGTTGCCTTGCTTGAAATTATTAAATTCTTCTTGTTGGGCCGCCATGGTTTCTACATTAAAGTGGGCCCTGCAAATTCTTCTACAAAATCTACCCATGTCATCTCATCAACATTCCTTCTGCGTTCTACGGATTCCCACCACCTTCTGGCGTCTTTGGTGAGAGAGAACGAAGCGCATAGGACTTTCTTATGGTCACTAAGTCCCATAAATTTTAGTATCCTTTCGATACCAGTAAGCCAATTGTAAGCCTCTAATGGGTCTGTCGATCCATCAAATTCTGGAGCCTTCATCCTCTGAAATCTTTCATAAAATTTGGTAGTGGGTGCTACCGGAGCAACGGGGACTACACGATCCGTTTGTTGTGGTAGTGGTACTGGGAGTGGCGGATCTATACGTACTGGTGGTGCGGGATTCTGGTTACCTAACTGTTCCTGTAAACCTTGCATTTCTTGCTCCTGAGCTTGGAGCTTCTGTTGCAATTCCATAATCATGGCCATTAGATCCGGATTCATCGGTCCTCCGGGTATATCCGCCATCGATGTTAATCGTTATACACCTATTGCATAATTTCGTTACTATATTAGCAGATGCCATTAACTTAATAGCATCAAATCCATAAGTGCATATATTTAAATCACATAAATACATGCAACATACACAGTCACATGAACTTAACATCTTGCTTCATACATTTCATTGCATTTACTTTCATACATTTCATTTCATGAACTTTCATACATTTCCTTTCATAAACCTTCATACAATTCATTTCATAAACTTTCATACATTTCATTACCCTTTTTCATTTCCTTTTTACATTCTTCATAACAATTCATACATACTTTCTTTCTTTCATACATAAACCATTCATATCATTTTCGGGAGCAGTTATCACTTCCGGCTACATATACCCTATTGTCGGGAAGGATACCACTTGCCGGACATATATACATATGCAAAAGCCACAAGGCTGAAAACATTACTAATCCCTTATCTATGTACATTAAACTATACAAAAGTCTTCATATATTCTTTTTAGTCAAACTCGACCCCTGACATAGCACTTTGGTCGGGATCCTCCTTGGGGTCCTCTTCTTCTTCTTCATCTGAATCTGTAGATTCACTATCACTTGCAATTATGACTGTAGGAGGCTCGGGCTCATCATCCATGTCATCATCACTATCATCATCATCATCATCATCATCATCGTCATCGTCTTCCATATTCGCTGGGGGTCCTTCCAAAGGTGTGACCACATTCTGTGTTGCATGTAGCACTGTCATAAGGAAGTCGTTGACACTGATAAAATTTCCTGGATACTATATCTGCTGTTGAACTGCCCAAGGTAAATCTCTCCAAACAAGATCGCAGATGCACCATAAAGGTATTTCTGGGGGTATTAATGGCATCATGGTTCGGCGAAATCTCAAAATATAGTGGTCTACCGGCTCACGCACATATCTTCCCCAGATTGGTTCCACACGTAAGTACAATCTATGTGTCACAACCCACCTTTTTGGGCTGTGATTAAATCTTTTCTTACGTACTTAGGGGCAAAAATTTAGAAAACTTTTTTTTTTAACCGAATGAATATTTCACATACTATGATTTTTGGAAACTTCCAAAATACTATCACAAACTTACATTCACATAAACATTCTTACTTTTACAATACTCATCTTTTCAATCCATTCTTTTCAAAATAACTTTTAATACATACAGCGGAAACATACAGTAGCGGACTCCATACCAAGTCTACACACATCATCCGTCCGCCAGCTCATCGTTAGAATTTATTCTGACCTTCTCGTCGGAATACCTACAGCATAAAATACTTAATGAGCTATTGCCTAGTAAGTCTCATAAATCCCACATGGACAATCAAATGAATGCATGATTCGATTATGCTTTCTTATGAACTTTTCTTATCTTCATCGTTTCTTATCTTTCATTAGGGCTCAAGTGTTCGTACCATTGCGTAATTTCATTAGGGTCTATGTAACACCGTGACCATATTTTATCCTTTAAACTCCCCTTGCTTCGGGAGTTGGTACGACACTTTTCTTAACTTCTGGTGACATATTTACCAATCCATTTAATATAGTTGTCATACCAGGCATGAAATGATATTCACATGTTATCCATAAAACATAAGTTCGTATGCATTTTAGAGTACCCACAAGTACCTATTTCATAAACATCAATGTTTTCATGATCGTGTACACAAGTACACCATATATCGTATGTAATAATACATAACATGATATACACTCAAGTATTTTAATCGTATACACACAGGTACTGCATCTATATCTCTAGGCATTTATTTCATAGCAACAAACAAGTTCACATTGGAATTTATACCCTAATATGCATATTCTCGCATTCTACACCTACCATCTCATGCTGTAAGTGGGAAGGGTACTTACTTGCTTTTGTGCACTACAAAAATCAACTTTGATCTTTGGTCTCCTAGACTCCTAGGATCCTGTTGGCCAATTACGAAACTTATTAGCCAATTTTAATACGTTTCGTCACAACACGTTCATTACATAATTGTTCGAGTTGTATAACTATACACAACTCTATAGACACTAATTTTCTTATTTATGTCGAATTCTACCCTATCATCACTTACAAAGAGTGAAAATCTTCCTAATCGCTTTCTTTTCTTACTTAAGGCCCTTCTAGAGCCTTTCGGGTTATTCAGGCAAAAATGACGATTTTGCCCTCCGTGGCCCTACTGATCTATTTGAGCTCGGTTTCATTCTTTTAATAAAAACGGCCATACATTAATTTCAAAATAATGTCCTGGTGGCTCACATCCCTTTATTTCACACTTAAGCCCCATTTTCATAAAACTTTACGGTTTAGCCCCTAAACTGAAAATTGTGACAATTTTGCCCCCGGGGCTAAAATTTTTTGTTAAAAATTCCTATTTTTCATAAGAAATATTTTTGCTTAAAGTATCATACGTCAAATCATTTTGAAAAATGAGGTTTATGCCATTTTACCACATTTTCACTTTTAACAAATACTTGAAAATTCAAAAACTCATAAACGGTTGAGTTTTTCGACGAACCGTCAAAAATGCTTAACAGTTTCCTCGAGATCTACAACTTTTGTGTTTTAGCTTTTCCCAAAATCTCACTATACAGGGGTGTTTTCGGCTATTTTTCATTTCTGACGAGAAAGAAAGTTTTTTTTCAATTTGGTCCCTTGGACGTTTTTGTCAAATTCCTTTTCAAAATTTCAAATATACCCCTGCAGAGTCTATTCCATGCCTTACTCAGGTCATTTTCGTGCTCAAACCTCATTTTTACACAATTTAACCCTAAAATTACAAAAACATCATTTTATGCAAAAATTACCATTTTGCACCTTAAATCAAAATTTTATCATCTAAACAGGTCATTCATCACATACACATGTAATTCCATCAACCATTAGCTCAAGAACTCATATGGATTTGAGAAAACAAAAATCCAAACAAAAATTCAAAACTTTGAATACCAAAACTTACCAAAATAACCTCTTTTTGATTTCTAGCCTTGAAAATTCCTTTTGATATACTTCTAAGCCTCCTTTTCATGCAAAAATAACATGGGTTAACATCTCCCCTTCAACCCATGAAAAACCCCTTGAAAACTCAATAAAAAGTTTGGAATTTTACCTTTAATCTTGTAAAAATCCTTGGGGCTTGCTTCTAAAATTGTTTCAGGGTTATTTTTGCAATTTTTGAGGTTGAGAAAATTTTCTTGAAGCTTCAACTATGGCTACCGAACTTGGTGGAGGGGAAAGAATTGAGAATTTGTGATAAGCATGCCTTAAATGCATCATTATCTCCTTTGGTGACTCATGGTAACCCATGAGTATACCCCTAGGTGTCATCACATAATTGGGCCACCTTTTAGGGCTTGGTGGCCCAATAACAAACTAACAAATGTCCACTTAGTTGGGCTAAAAATTTACACAGTGTAATTTTTCATCACGCAGTATTTTTCTTATACTGCCGTTGTCAAAACAGTGTATTTCCTAACCTTAGACTGTATAAAAACATTTAACTTACTTTTCGTTCAATTTTGGAGGCCAATCATAACATTTTTCGAATCTGCGTTTTCACTTAGCAGTATTCTTATACTGCGTTGGCCTCCTTCCTACCCCAGATTAGGGGTTCGGACAACCTCTGTGTCCTAATTGTATTCTAGTCGTTCATTCATTTATACCACAATTTCCCAATTAATTGTGATATAAAATTCATTTTATGGATATTATTTATAGATTTTTGAGTAATTCAACTCATTAAATCTATATTTTACCATATCCAACATTGTATCACATTTGCCATAAAATATGCAATCAATGCCGTTTATTTTTATTTTATAGCAATTTTGTACAAAAATTACAACTTTTACAAAAATTACATTTTTTAAAAGTAAATTCATTAATTAAACCCAATAAAATATTAGGTTTAGTAATGACATTTCCTCGGTCATTACAGCTACTCATTATCACTGTCTCGCAAGTGGCAAATAACTCACTGTCGGATGTGAGCTCATCCACCGACGGAGTGACGCGACACTTGTCACTTCTCACCGAGCTTCTTCTCGACTTCCTGAAGCTTGAGGGTGCCCCGTTTAAGCCTTTCCTTCGCATAGTGGACCTCTTTCTGCCCCATGGAATAGGTCAAGTGGGCGTAGGTGCTTGTCTGTGGAAATGAGGTCGATCAGTGAATAATTAACGGCGGTTGGCTGGAAAAGTTTGTAAAACGAGGTGCTTACCAAGGCGGTTGACCAAAAGACTGCCTCGGACACACCTTGGAAGCCCTCACCCCTAAGGTTCCTTAGGAAGTCATCTTGGGGGATGGCGTCCTTGAGATGCTCGAGGATATGCTTCTTGTATTCGGCTTGCCTAGTGGGGGCGTTAGGCGAGGTCCTATCGGCCTCGGGGGTGGCACTCGAAGAGGCCCCAACCATTGTCGGCTCGGGCTATTGTTCTTGGATTGCTGCTGGTAGCTGCTCGAAACCCCTTTGGTGCTCTGCTCATGGGGACTGCTTACGCTTTCTCCTGACTTCAATGCGCTTGCCTTTCCAGCGGAGGCTTTCCATCCTGGCAAGCCTCTCCTGCGCAGTCGCCAGCTCTTGCGTGGAGGACATCTCTGCCAAATAAAAATCAAGTTAGAACAAGCTCGGCATGTGCCAAAAACAAGAATAAAACTCGGGACCAACCTCCGATCCGAAGCGGGCGCGACGGATTCAGGAGCCTTATCACATCCTCGAGGTCCTCGTCCGCTACCAGTGGCCCCGCATCAAAGGAGCCACCCAAGGAGCTCTCAGAATCTGACGATGGTGGCTCCCTCGTCGGCCTACTGGATCGGACTGTGCTCGGCCCGAGGATATTGACGGTGCTCGGTCTAGCGATTATGACCTGTTCGGTGGTCCAAGCAGGTTGGTCAAGGGGGGGATTTATTAGTAGTACCAGCCAGACTGTCGGGGGAGCTTCTTCATCTTGAACACCTACTTAAATGCCTCCCACGGCATCTCAGTAGGCCGGTAATACCTCCATAGTATGTACATCCCGATCACAGCCTATAGCTGTTCAGGTTCAGTTAAGCCGGGCATACATTGAGGTCGTTTAGTACCCGGCGGAGGAAGGGGTGGAATGGCAGACGTAGCCCGGCGCAAAAGAACTCCGCGTACAATGTAATGCACCCCTCTGGCGGGGTCAAGGGAGAGTCTCCTTCCTCAAGCGCGATCATGATGATGTCGTCGGGAATACTAAACTCCGCGCGAAGGTCCACTAGCCGAGACTTTGTCATCGCGCTAGAATAGTCTGCCATCGAGGTCTGCCCTGGCTAGCTGATCCTGTAAGCGGTTACGCCGTGCACTCACGCGACCTTGATGCCCTCGTCTATCGGGGGGCTCCCAACCGGCTCTGCCTCTTTTGCCTGCCGTTCCTTGTAGAAAATCTCGACAGTCACTCTGCCTACAACTGGGGCAGAAGTGCCAGACTGTCGCCCCGACGTGCTAGGAATATCGGCCGCCCTGCCCAGCTCGGCCCTCTCTTGGGTGGTAACTCGGGAGGAGCCACCGGTTGCTGCTCTGATATAGGGGTCATCTCCCTCGTACGGCCTCATAGGGCACTGTCCGTTTAGCATGTCAAGGAATTCCTGCTCGAGGACGGTCTGGAAGTCGAGTCGTAATATTTGTGCGAGCCACCCAGCGCCTTCCCGTCTAGGCAGTACACGCCCAGTACTAGTGCCCGCACGAGGTGATGGGGTCTTGGAGCTATTCTCCGACCAGGAAATATCTACGTTTTGGGAATCTGACAAATCACTCATGTTGAACTCCTCAGGAATTATTTGTTCGGCTAAAGTGTGCTCGAAAATGAAAAGAACTTGGCTTGTAGTTAATAGCTCAGCAGTCAAAACTTAGGAGCAAAATGTCGTCTCAATAGCGTGTGTAAAGGATGAAAAGGGGAACCCTATTTATTGTCGTTTCGCATGGGAAATCTGGGCACGAAAGATGAAGGGGTTCGATCATTACACTGACAGGTGGTGCAGTCAGTTGTAGAGCGACGCGTGTCCTTGACAAATCCTTACAACCCTTCGTCTCCCACTATCTCTGGACGCCTCTTGGTGTTCCTTCTTAAGCTGACCTCACCCGCTCGGCATAGTCCACCTGGCCAGACACCGACCAGGTGAACTGGGGGGCTATTGTTGAGGGTGATCTCGGCACCATCATCGAGGAGCCAAACTCCGGGTGGTTGGCTACACAGCTTGGTAAAGGTACATGGAACTCATAACTGACCCTAGTTACGCTTGGTGCATCGTTTGAGGTGCTCTTCAGGGCTCCTCCGAGCTGACCTCCCCAAGGTGCCTCCTCTAACTCAACACCAGCTCGGGTCGGACTCTCGTCCTCCTTAAGTAGGTTGTTATTTGCTATCACTGGCCCACAAGTGGCAAATAACTCATTGTCGGATGCGAGCTCATCCATTGGTGGAGAGACGCGACACTTGTCACTTGCCATCTAACACCACATGATGTGACACCTGGGTTGTGGGTGAAACCTACCTAACACCCGGTCCAAGTGGTAACCTATAAATCATTTATTGCACTAAAGGCAAGCAAGCTCCTTGCCAACGAACTAGTTCCCGACCACTGCCGAGCACCCCCTGCCTTGAGCATCAGAGAGCCTTTGTCCTGTTTACAACTAACCCACCTCTGAGGCGTCCTTCCTCTTGTTGCAGGTCGACCAGACCAGGCAGAGGCGAACAGGGAAGAGCTGAGCACCGTGCGCAGCCGAACGTGGTGTTGGTACGACACCATATCACAGTAAGCATCAACAGCGAGGGTTTTCGAGAGGCATGTGAAAGCTATGGGGATGTGTGATATGTCATATTCACCACTTAGTGCAAGTAGGAGATTGTTAGACATGTATGCCTTAAGGAGTGATATGTTGTAAGATATTTTTGGAGACATTTTTATAGATAAAGAGTACATTTATTATTCATATACCAAATGTTGTCCTCTTTACGTTCATATTTCTTAAATGTATGATAAGCAAACAGAAGCCTGAGACTGTTGATCTAAACCTTTAAGAATCAGGCATATAACGGACAGATTAGCGGAAGACATGATTCTAAAGGTGATGGTCTAAATCATAAGATTTGCAATCGAGGGAATAAAGTTGGGCTTATTCATGCTAAGATTGTTATGTTGTCTATATCCCTAATGGGAGATGGCTTACCTTTGCCATCGGAGACAACTTGCCTTTGCCATTGGAGTTGGACTCCACAAGTAGAAACATTGGTACATTGCAATAGACGACAATGTATTAGATCGAGACATAGAGTGAAATTGATTTGGATTAATAATTTCGTTTGTACAAATCAATTCACTCTAGATAATCATATATGTTGTACCTTAATCTTGAAGTGACTAATAGGCCCATTAATTTGACTTATGTCTTTTGATATACCAAAAGGTAACATCCTAACTTTATGATGAGTAAGTTCAGTAGGCTAATTTGCTTGTTCAGTTTGCCGATCCAGCGATTATCTAATTACGTGTTTTTGACATGATTTTATTAGAAGTTGATTTACATTTGAATTTTTGAAGCCTTATCTGACAATAACTAACTCTGAATTTGACCTCTATAACTAAGGAGTGAGTTTTCTTAGTTATTTAAATTAGTTGAGAAGTTAAAAGTGAGTACTCTATTGCGAGAAACTCTGAAACTCCCTAAGGGCTATTGTTCACAATCACAAACCTTGGCTCTAGGGCTATTGTACATCATGTGCCCACACACATTCCGTGCATGGATAGAGTATAGCAAAGAATGCCAGTTGGTTGAGGCCCTTCTAGAATGTTCTTTTCATCACTAATTGCAAGAGCTCTTCGGCATACAAAGGTTAGTAAGATTTGATTGATTTATGTATATAGCATGTCAAACTTGTGTTTTAAAAAATGCTCTAATTTTAAAATTTTTAAAATTCCATTGCGTTCTCATTTTCGAACATAGACAGCCCTAGATATGCAAATGCTAACTAGGCTTCTTGCTTGTCCAAAGTTCGCAAGCTCGCAGTTGCTTTAGTACCCTATCAAGGATACATGCTATAGTCTTAAGTGCTTCTCCCTAGTGTGATTCTGGTAAGGTAGAATGAGAGATCATACTTCTTACCATGTCCTTAAACGTCTTGTTTCATCTTTTAGCAACACTATTCATAGTGGCCGGACTCGGCATAGTGTATTGTAGGACAATACTGCATTCCTCTAGAAATCTAACAAACAATTCTAGGCATTGTTTACCTAAACCATCATATCTACCATAGTATTCACCACCATGGTCAGATTTGATACTTTTAATGCTTTTACTGAGTTAGTTTTAAACTTCAGCCTTATAATTTTTGAACACGTTGTGACTTTTTATGAATTATATATATGTAGCCATATCCGAAAAAATCGTCTATGTATGTTATAAAATGTTGTTGACCATTCCAAGAAATAGTAGGAAATAGACCACAAATATCTGTATGTATAAGTTTTAAGACGTTCAAAGTCCTGTTGGCTTCAAATCTCCTTTTATTGGTTTATTTCCCCTTTATACAATTAATACAAACATCATAATCTATAAAATCTAAGGGGTCTAGAATTTTGTTTGACACAAGTCTCTCTATTCTCTTTTTAGAAATATGATCTAATCTCTTATGCCATAATGTAGCCAAATGCTTACTGGTTAATTTTCTCTTTATACCTTATGTACTTAATTGCAGAGATTCATTAAATAAAGCAATTGTATCAATTAACTAAAGATTATCGTAACCTGACAAAGAACCGGGACTAACTAATTTTGAATCATGAAATAAACTAAATTTTCCATTTCCAAATGAACAAGAATAACCAGATTTGTCTAAAGCAAAGATAGAAATCAAATTCCGTCTAAAAGATGGTACAATAAATGTCTCATCCAGATCCAAAGAAAATTCAATCTTTAACAATAATCTAAATTTTCCTATTGCTTTAACTTCCACCTTCTTTCCATTGCTTACATAAATGTATCTTTCACCATCGTTTGGTTTTCGGCATCTAAGGCAACCTTGTCTAGACACACTGATGTGAATAGTTGCACCAAAATCTATCCACCAAGTGTGTTTAGGTACTAAAGTTAAATTAACCTTAAAACAAACCAAATTAAGAAGCATACCTTTTTTAGCATGCCAAATGTGGTAGTTGGTAAAATGCTTCTTCTTATGTCCTGCTGCTCCATAGAATAAACAACTTGTACCTTCCAGATCATCTGGTCTCCTTTATTGTTTCTTTTGAGGTGCTATAACTACAGCTTCTTTCTTTTCTTCCCTTTGTCCTTTGAAGTATTAGCCAAGTGAGCATTTTCTGTCTTTTCTTGCCTCAACCGTTCCTCTTTTTACACATAGTATAAGATGAGCTCCTTAAGAGACCAAGTTTCCTTTTGGTAGTTGTAGCTTACCTTGAACTGACTGAATTGTGTGGGAAGATATATAAGAACCAAATGCACTAGCGAGTCCTCAGAAATGTTGAGCTTAAGTGCTCTCAGTTTTGAAGCAAAATGAGACGTCTTCATGATGTACTCCCTAATGTTCCTTTTATCTCTGTATCTCATGGAGACGAGGCTTGCTAAAAGTGTACTTGTTTTAACCTTTTCATTTTTGGAAAATCTCTTTTCAACGTCCTCAAGGAACTTTTGGATGCCTTTATCGTTTCTAATATACTGCCCCTAAATGCTTCTAGAATGGCCTTCTTCATGATCATCATACACATGTGATTTGACTTTTTCCACCTTTATATGTCCCTCTTTTCATCAGATGGACTTTTATCTATAAGAGGTGCAAGAGAATGAACCCTTAATGCAAGGTTCGAGATCTATGGCTCCGAGAACTATAAGGAGGTTTTCTTGCTATGATTTGAAGTTGCTTCCATTCAGCATAGGAATGGAATTGATGTTGGCAGTCATGTTTGAGGTAGAACTAGTAGCTAAATCAAAGAACAAAACAAACAAAAGCAAGCTCACATAAGAATTTAAAATAACAATAATAAATCCAAATAAAGGTAACGCCATCTCAAGATTCTGGGCACTTCATTAATATTTAGTCTTTGGATAGAAATATTAACTTATAAGTGATATCTTGGTGTAGTAATAAAACTTTGACATTAAGAACATGTCAAATAATAAATCTTCCTTTTGGTCGATTTATTGTTCATATGTAAAATTAGATAATTATTACGTGTTTATTTCTACAGGTGTACATGCAATTCTATCAAATATTGGCCATCCTTTAGGCCAGTCAATATTCATATAAGTTACATGGACACAATTGTTTATATCCCAAAACAAATTAATTTCCACAAGAGAGGCCATTTTAGTGACATGTTGCTTCAATTAAGTCATCTCAAAATATATAAAAAAATACCAATATTTGAATTTAAAATTACACAAAAAATGACCAAAATTAAAAAAAAAAGTTTAGTCAAAAGTCAATCTAGTCAGAGTCAATTGTTTACTGGTCAACTTTGACTACACTGGGTAGACTGGGTCAAGTGGACCCAACCCAGATCCTAAAACCTGTTAGCATGTATGTTATAAGGAGTAAAAATGTAATATATTTTTGGAGACATTTTTATCAATAAAGAATTTATTATTTATATATGCCAAATCTTGTCCTTTTTACGTTCATATTTGTTGAATGTATGATAAGCAAACAATGGTTGAGACTGTCGGTCTAAACCTTTAAGAATTAGGCATATGATGGATAGATTATGCAGAAGACACGATTCTTAAGGTGATGGTCTAAAAACATAAGATCCGCAATCGATGGAATAAAGTTGGGCGCTTTATTCATGTAAAGATTGTTATGTTGTCTATATTCCTATTGGGAGATGGTTTGTCTTGACCATCGAAGGTGGACTCCGTGAATAGAAACATTGGCACATTGTCATAGGTGACGATGTGTTGGATCGGGACATAAAGTGAATTGATTTGGATTAATAATTCTATCTTGGCAAATCGATTAACTTTAGACAATCATTTGTATTGTATCTTAATCCTGAGATGAATAGTGGGCCCGTTGTCTTGACTTGTGCCTTTTGATGTACCAAAGGGTGACACCTACATCTTAATAGTGGTATGCATGCCGATACGT
>CAMOHE010050936.1:15330-35756 GCA_946598075.1 Artocarpus hirsutus
GTACCAAAGGGTGACACCTACATCTTAATAGTGGTATGCATGCCGATACGTTGGAGGCATGACTCTTGATGACATAGACCTATTATTCATAGATATGGAATCCATAGCTCCTCTTTAGGAGTAGCGATATCCTCTTATATGCGTTATCCTGTAATTGAAAAACTGAAGCGCTCAACCATTTGGATACATAGGTGTAACCGAATGGTATACGGTCTTTGGATGGTAAGTTTTTCGATGGTGAGATAATGAAATGTAAGATAAAAATAATTGGGAAGGTAAAACAGAACTTATCCTTAAGCCGATTATGGATAATCCTATAGGGATACGATACACTATGATATGTCATGGAGACTTAGTTATATGGGTTTCATAATTCTATAGAGTTCGAGAGTGCAGCTCCAAGCTTTTAGTGGAGTAGCGTTGGAGTTGATAATTATGAAATATATATCTGGGATATTGGGTTTCATAATTATCGGGAGCTTGAACTCTATAGGTCCATTTGGTCCCCTTTGCTAGCTCATAAATCCTGTAACGATACGGCATGCTTTTACAATAATTTGTGACTTATGTCAGATTTATTAGATTGGTTGAAATTTGAAAGAATCAAATAATTCATGTCTGTTTATCGGTTGAATTAATTTTGTGACAAAATTAAATCAAGATAAACTTGTTGAATTATTGGGATCGGATAATTTTTATCTGTTTATCAGTTAATTTAATTTCAGATAAATTAAATCGAGATAAATTTGTAGAATTATTAGGAATCTATTTATTATCCTAGAGATTATCTAGATAAAGTTGGTTTAATTAGATAATTTCTCTATTGGATTATTTGAATTAAAATTGAGGCTTTATCCTATAGAATCTCGGGTGGAAAATAAAAGATTCGCTGAGATTTTTTTTTGGCAGTTTGGCATGCCGATCTTAAAGTTTGGCCTGCTGATGGGGCAAGTTCGGCTTGCCTATGAAAAAGTTCAGCTTGCCTATACGCGGAATAAAAATCACGTGTTTTTATGTGGATTTCATCCGATATTGACCCGAATTTGATTCTGTTTCGAATTTTTGAGACCTTATCTGATAAGGAATGACCCTAGACCCAACCTCTATAAATAGGGAGTGAGTCTCATGGTTATTCAGATCAATTGAGAGATTAAGAGTGATACTCTGCTGGTGAGAATCTAAAACTCCTGAAAGCTCTTGTTCACAAGTCACAAACACTAGCTTTGGGTTCTCTCAATTGGTTGGAAGGAGAGTCACCTTGAGAAAGAGCTGTACATGTGAGCCCACACTCACTCCGTTCATGGATAGAGAATAGCAAAGAAGACCAGTTGGTTGAGGCTCTTTTAGAGCGTTACTTCTCTACACAAATTTCGGGAGCTTTTCGGCAAATACAAGGTCAGTAAGATCAGGTTAATTTATACATATAGCATGCCAAACTTATGTTTTGAAAAATACTCTAATTTAAAATTTTTAAAATTTCACTGTGTATCTTTTTTCCAACAAAACCACCCCTTATTTTCTCTACGTCATGGGCCTAGGCTCTTGACATATACCTTTTTTTTTTTTCTTGCAATGGACTTAACTTGTGGCTTCCGCTAATTATCTAGTCATGGGCCCAATTAGGCCTGTGTATCCTCTATCTATTTCTAGGCAAAAACCCAAAAAACTCTAAACCTTAGGCCACTTTTCTTTCATCTTCTTCTTGACAACACTATCGTATTCTATGATTATGAAAGAATAAACAACAAAAAGGAAAAAAAAAATCGGTAAAAGCACTGTTGCCTAAAGCCAAAAACTAATTAAGGAACATCAATAAATCTTTTTTCTTTTTTTTTTATCTTTCTCTTTTTGGCACATGGTTGCCACACATAACAATAAAAATTATATATCCATAAAATATTAAACCAAAAAATCTCCAAATAATTGTTCTCAAATTCAACAATTTTAATGAAACCTTATATTGTTAAATTTGAGAATTTTCCCACAAGAATCATATCTAGAAAATAATTGATTCTCAATGATCTAACATGAAGAGGTTGTAGATACCATTTGTTAGAACAAAATATTGTGATGAAAAGCATCATCAACTAGGATCATTTATGTCAAATCACCAAAGAATTAATGTGATACAGAAGCTAACCTGATTCCATAGATAGAATTGTGGTTCCCAATTCTGAAGGTTGAGGATCTTCTAAGTCTAGTAAGTAAGTCCTCATTCAAAGTATGCCTTTGTAATCTTTCTGTAGATATGTGAAAGAAAAATAACGTGCATACTGATTTAGGGACCACAACCCTTTATATAACTATTAACTCTAACAGTTATCTTTAATTACCAATTTAGCCCATCATAAAATCAATAATTATAATTTGGTCTCAACACATAGAAGGCCTACACTTAATGATGAATTAAAAGCTCAAAACCTAAATTGATCACTTTAATTGGACTAACCTTATCTGATAGCTTTTAATACACATTTATTTAATATATTAGCCTATATATTGGATTAATTTCAATATATATAACTAGTTGTTTTCTTCTGATTGAATTTTGAGACTCTTTTCTCTCAAGTTCTTTTCCTACATTTTCTCTCATTGCGTTTTTTTATGCATTCATGACCCGACCTAGTAAATTTACACCCACTAGTCCAAAGCTATTAGTTCTCATTTTTCTATCTCATTAGTTGTACTTGTTGGAAAAACATGAATCCAATGGAATTTTAAAATTTTAAATCAAAGCCTTTTTCTAAATCACAAGTTAAATATACTATGTATATAGATTAATTAATATCTTACGTTCCTTTTAGAATTGAAACTACACTTTTGACAAGAAAAACATCGACAAAACTGTTACTAAAAATTGCGTCTCAAAGAACTTCAACTAACGAGTCTTCTTTGCTATTTTCTTTTCCACAACTGGAACGCGAGTGGGCACGCATTGTTCAATTCTTCTCTTAGTAATGTCTCTTTTCAACCACAAGAGAAAACACAGAGCTAAGGTTCGAGATGTTGAACAATAGCCCTATGGAAGTTTCAGAGTTTTTCTCTCTAGAATACTCTCTTTAAATTTCTCTTGTGACCTAAATAACAATAGGAAAAACTATCCTATATATAGTGGCTGGTAGGGAGCCAATTCTACTTAAATAAGGCTTCTAAATTCAAAACTGGGTTAAAATCTACATCAAAATGTGTGAAAACGCGTAACAGGATTTCACTTAACCGGCCTACTAGTTGTACTATTTTTGTAACTAAGTTATGCTCCACCGGCCGGCCAAACAAAGGCACTAGCCTGCCCATCCGCCCAGTTTTGGAAGTTTCTATATCTTATTCTACATGAGAATCTTAGATAGAGCCTTAGTTTTAATTCAAATAATCCAATAGAGAAGTTATCTGATTAAAATAGTCATATACAGATAATCCCATATTAAATAAAATATATATTCAAATAATTCAACATGTTTATCTTGAATTAATTCATAAAATCAATTCAACCAATAAACTAACATAAATTATTAAATCCAATCAATCAAATTGAAATCAATCTAAGAATTAACATAAGTAACCAGTATGTAGGAAAAATATGTCGTATTGTTGCAGGAAATATTATGAGCTAGCAGAGAGGACTCGATAGACATATATTGATCAAACTCCTATAATTATAAAATAACACATGCCGACATGTTCATTTTATAATTATCAACTCTTAAGTTATTCTACTAAAAGCTTAGAGCTGCACTCTTAATAAGTTTATAGCTCATGACATATCATAATTTGTAACATCTCCATAGGATATTCATAATTGGCTTAAGAATAAATTCCATTTTACCTTCCTGATTATTTTTATCTTATGTTTTCTGATTATTTTTATCTTATGTTCCATTATCTCACCATCAAAATGCTTACTATTTATAAATAGTATATTATTTAGTTACACCTATATATCCAAATGATTGAGTGCTTTAGTTTCTAATTACAAGATAATGCCTATAAAAGAATATCATTTATTCTACAAAAGAGCTATGAATTCTATATTTATAAATAACAAGTTTACGCCAATCAAGAGTCATGTTTGTAGTGTATCAATATACATACCATCATCTAATTCAAGATGTCACTTTTTGGTACATTATAAGACACAAGTTAAGAATACATGCCTATTAATTCATTTCAAGATTAAGGTATGACATATATAATTGTCTAAAGTAAATTGATTTAAACAAACGGAATTATTAATCAAATTAATTCAACTTTTCTCCTAATTCAATATATTGTCACCTATGATAATATACCAATATTTTTTACTTGCGGAGTCCAACTTCAATGACCAACACAAGTTATCTCTCGTTGTGGATATAGACAATGTAACAATCTTAACATGAATAAAGCTCCTAAGTTTATTCCCTTGATTGCGGACCTTGTCATTAAGACTATTATTTTTAAGATTCATGTATTATGCATAATTTGTTCATCATATGCACGATCTTAAAAGTTTAGACAGACAGTCTCAAACTTTTGCTTGCTTATCATATATTCAATAGGAATGAACATAAAGAGGACAAATTTGATATATGAAATAAATAACAAACTCTTTATTGATTAATGTCTCCAAAAAACTATTACATCATTTAATCCTTAGGGCTCCTAGTCTAATAGTACTCCCATTATTTATTCAGCACATTATTTAAATTTAACAACCAAACTAGAGATGTCAAAATAGGCCAGGCCTAGTAGGCCTGTACGAGCATAACACGACACGATTATTAAATAGGTCTAGCTCATCCTACTTATTAAATGGACTGGGCTTAATGTAACTTTTGAGCAAAAGCATGTTAAGGGCTTGGCAAAAGCATGAGCATATTAAAAGTACAATTGGGGTCCAATTATAAGCATGATTAAAATATGCAATTTAAAACTAATTTTACTAATATATTTTATATTTTTATAAATATTTTTTTATAAAAAAATTCTAAATTTCTAATAGATTTAATTAAAAAAGAAAAAAGATTAAACATATTCTTTCGTGTTGGTAAATTGTCAATTGCCAATATATACTTACTCACTTTGATTTATATGAAAAACTAAATAGTAGAAACCACATAATACATGATTCTATAATGTTGTTGTCATTAGGAAAATATTTTTTCATCAATAATGCACTTTTTTTGTTACAATTTAGTGTTTTATTTACTCTTTTTTTTTTTTGTAAATTTGACATTAGGTATGAGAAAGATACATTAAATGCTAAAAGTACAATAAAAGCACAAACATTAATAGGGTTACAAGCATGGCCCAAGCACTTATGGGCATGACTCAATAAATAGGGCATGGGCTAGGCTTGACGTCAAAAATTTAACTAGGTTGGGCTAGCATGACATGATAAATAAATAGGCAGGCCCAAGTATAGCATGAGTTATACTTAGGCCTAAATTAAATAGGCGGGGCGAGGTCGGGTGGGGCCAACCCATTTGACATCACTAAATCAAACACATAAATAGGACCAAAATATTAAAAGTAAGAGAAAACTACATTGAGTACCTCTTATGAACACACCTTATTAAAAATGCCCTCTATTTTCTGACATTTTAAAACCAGCACTTTAAAGTTTATTTTTTAAAAAATTTGATTATTAATTGACTTTTCGATCGATGGTTCAAAAATTAAATCAAAACAACCCCTAACCATTTTTTTTTTGTTCCTTTCTCTACTCTTTTTCTTTCACTCTGTTCCTATCTCTCTCTAACACCTCTGTCCATACGTCTCTCTCTTGATTTCTTTCATTACTCTGTTCTCATCTCTCTCCTATACTCTCCTCTCTCTCTCTCTCTCTCCTCACACAAACCAGTCAACTAGATCTAGTGCCGCCATTAGATCACTACTCGCCTTCCTCGGTCCCACCCCAATCGTTGCTGTTGAGTTGTTGAGTCGACTCAGTGCCTTCTCTATCAGATCAAGTGATTCGGCCATCACGAGTGACTCAACGCCTTCTCCATCAGTTATCGACAGTCGTGAGTGATTCGGCCTTCATGAATGACTCAAATTCTTCTCCATCAAATCTCAGCCGTCGAGTCGCGAAGCTCCATCGCTGTCGAGTCACGAAGCTTCTTCTCCAGCTGACGAAGACGACATCCTCTCTAGCGCTATTGGAGTTCATCATCACTATCGAGTCGCGAAGCTTCTTCGTTGGCTGAGGTCAATGACCTTTTCTCCGAAGGAAGTCATTATTTTGATATTTAGTGTTTTCATTCTTTTTTATTTGTCCTGAACTTCTTTTGTGTGAAGATGATGCACTTATTTCTTCAGATTTGTTTGTATGAATAGTCTCTTTTTATTTTTTATTTTTGCTTTTTGAAATTGAAATTAGGTATAGTTTGGTTGGTAAGAAAACAGAGAAGAAGGAGAGAACTGGCTTTAGCGATTTTTCAAGCTTTAGTGATTGAAAACTTTAATTGAGTTTACAAGCTTTAGCGATTTTTTTGTTTGCTTTATGTATTTTCCTTGTTGAGTTGGATTTAGTTACAGTGATTTCATTTATTAAAGTTTCTTAAAGTTTTCGTTGGACTTAATTACAGTGATTCTATTTCTTAAAGTTTTCATTAGATTTACTTTTATTTCTTTTAATTTACTTCAGATTGGATTGTTTTGTATATAATGGAAATACGTGATATGTTTTTTTTTTTTACTTTTTTGTGAAATTTTTGTGTATTATATGGAACCCAAAACAGACAGTTTTGGTAAGCTCTAGGACGAAATACGGTGGTTTTGGTGATTTTTTTTGATGGAATTTGGTGAGTTTCTTGTTAGAATTTAGCAGGTTTCATATTGAAATCTAGCGAGTTCTAGGATAGAATCTGCCAGGTTTCGGTTAGTGGATTCCGAGACAAAGTTCAATAGGCTAAAAAATATATATATTAGAATCTAATAAGTTTTAGGTTTGAACTTGACAGGTTCCAACCCGACGCCCACGCCAGCAACCGAAAGAGTAACATGATCTTTTAATAAATCACTAATTTCTAATAAAAGGGCAGTTTTGATAAGTGGTTTGGTGGAGAGCATTTTTAATAAGGTGGCGGAGCATTTACCTTGGGTGTCCGTTTCCAGCCATCCAAATAAATAGAAGGCCATAATTTTCAAAAAAGGCAAACTGTCATTTTTATACACTTTATTTTATGTTTATTTAAAAACTATATTTTCAATTTTTGATCTTATCAATTTTTTACCTTTAAATTAGATATACAAATTTATATCTTACTACAGTCAGCATTGATTTTTACCTTTAAAATGATCAAATTATCCTTAAGTAAAAAAAAAGATTATTAAATCTTTCCAAAAAAAAAAAAGGAAAGACAAAAACAAACACACTCAAAATAGCTGTTTTAAGGATATTCTATATATTTTTTAAGGATATTCTATATATTTCTTAAGTCAAAACCCTTAGTATAAATTTTTTTTAAGTTATTAAATTTTCTTATTTTTCAATTTAAAGGTCTTTTGGGGAATTTTTTAGGTGAAAATAGAAGGTTGATCGGAAAAAAAATATGTAAATTTGTATATAAAATCTAATCCGAATGTATACATTTAATAAGATCAAAAATTAAACGTATAGCATTTAGATAAAATTTAAAATACATGATATAAAACCCTTTAAAAAATTAGCAAAATGGTTTGTGCTTTACATATTTTTTTTCATATTCAAATAATAAGCTTTGTTGATCAAATCTTCACCCATCTTTGTCTCTTATGATCCTACTCCCACCCTTCTTCTTTTTCCTCTCTCTACCCAGCCTCGAAGTTGATGCTGTCTAGTGATAGATCTCCCTCATGCAAGGGAGAGGACTTGTTGAAGATGAACAAAGTGGTGCTTCTAACAACCGACAGCCTTCGCATGAGTCTTTTCTAATGGTGACAATGATGATGATGATCAACTTCGATGATCTTCACGAGTGCGGCAGTACGACGTCGATATGCAGTTAGATCTCTCTCACATCATTTCTTCCAATGCTTAAGGGAGATTTTCGAGAGGATCTAAGGTGACTAAATCAATGAGGAAAAATTGACGATGACATCGACTCTTAGCATCACAAGATCAAAAAGCAACTTTAGGCTCATAGGGCGGCGCTGATCAGAGATGCACAACTGCTGGTTGCAGTGAGAGAAGAGATAAAGGTAAGAGAAAAGAGGGAGAGTGTGAGGATTTTGGGGTTTATTTGTTAGGATTTGTTATTTACAAGTTTATCACTAATATACTAGGTTTTTATCACTCATATATTATGAATTATCACTGATATATTAGAATTTATCATTAATGTACAAGAGTTTGTTATTAATGTATTATGATTTGATCTTATCACTGATATTCTAGTGTTTATCACTAATGTACTTAGCTCTATCACTTATATACTGAGCTTTTTAACATTAATATATTATAGTTTATGACTAGCATACTCTGCTTTATCAATGATGTACTCAGATTTATCATTGATGTATTACAGTATATCATTGATGTACTAGACTTTATCACTGATGTATTGGAGCATATCACTGATGTATCATAGCTGATTAATAATTAGCGAAGACTATTTTTGTCATTTCAAATTTATAATTAATAAAGAGGGACTATTTCCTTAATTTAGAAAAAAGTGTGGTCATTTATTTAATAAATGCCTTTAAAAAGGTCATTTCCCTCTATATCCCTAAAGTTTAATTTGGTAGGGGTGAGGGGGGACAGCTAGGAAGATAAGGAAATAAGACAGTAGATATTGAGCAAAATTACATAATTACCTTTAAATGGTTATAAAAAACATCTTATAAATTTAAAAACATAAAAACTTCTCAAACAAAGCATCAATGTGAAAGAAAAAAAAGATCTTAAGTTTTATGGCTTTTTGAATGCTAGAATATTTTTCAAAAATTTCTTTTAAGAAGAAAAATATATTTAAAAAACAAATTTGGTCTAATTAAGTGAATCTTTTTTTATCTTTATATTTTTTGTCCAAAAAGTCTACAAATGATAAAATTGAAACAAGGTTTTCAAATTCAAATGATATCTTTATAATTTCTTAAAATAAAAAGATAAATTGAGAAATAATTAAAATTAAGATGTAGAATTATGTAATTAACTCATTCTCTAAATGCAAGGTTGTTTTTCTTTTAAACCTATTAAGTGTCCTGTTTATTCTTTTTTTTAACGTTGGTTATATTTTCAACTTCGTTTCTTGTATCTTAGTCAAAACCTGGTGTGTACAGCTTCTACATCCCTCCAATTCCATAGCATAGTCATGCATCAAGTTTCTAGAACTGTCAGACCTTGCAAAACCAGCTACCCAATGAAGAAACCTTCGGCCCAATCTCAACCCATCCTTGGCTTAGCAACTTGGGGACAAGCCTAGGCCAATCGTAGTGAAACCCAATCCAAGCAACTGCTTCTCTTAGTTAAATTTTTTTCATCTATTATATACAGTATAATTTCTGCCGGAATAAACCGTTCATGCTAACATTGCTTCTTTTTATTTGTTTATTCATCAACTTTACCCATACACAAGCTTAACACGTTTTAAAGATCAATATAAGGAGGAGTTACTACTTAAGTTTTGTTGAGAAATATTCTCTTTACTTGATTTTTATGATAAATGGATGTTTAACACTTTATTATTCCATGGTTGTATTTTGGGGTCTGTTTTTCAATAAATACGAATTGGCTACCAATTAAATATTTTTGGATAACATTTTCGTTGTGATTCGATTAACTGTTCGTGCTCTTTATGTACGTTGTCATTTTTGGATGGATTAACCTAATATTTTAATGATTATTTAGTTTATTTAAAGTTATATTTATGTAATGACTGAAAAAATCTAGTAATTAATAAGAAAAATTAATTAAGGATTTTTCTATAACTACGTCGTTAGGTTCACAAGAAAGTGTAAGCTTAGAACTTTTAAGTTCAAGCTTTTGTAAGAATTATGAGAAATTGTAACAAATTCAGTTCAAGGTTAAAAACCTTCTGTTATGACTTGAAAATTCACAAATTTAAATCATGATTTAACCTTGATTTATAATCATGAATTTTCCTAATTAATACAAATTTAGAAAGTCATAAAAGCTATAAGACTTTAGTAATAGATAAATAGATAATGTTATGAATGCACAATTTTGTGCTCTTTATATGAAACATATAGCAAATATGATGTCATGATGTTATGCTTGGATAATTAAAAAAATAATTACTTAGTATACTAAATCAAGGTTTTATAATTCAATAATTTTATATATAAGCCTACGTAGTGGCCTTTATAATGATCTCAATTAGAATATTTAAATTGAGATTAATTGATAAAAAAGAATTTTTAACTTAGTGTGATTATATAAAATTTTTATATGATGTCTTAGAAAGAGAGATCTAGATCAACAATAGTAAACAGCTCAACACCATAATTAAAAAAAAAGGTGAACATGAAGGTTATGTATGTAAGATCGATCTTGATTTTTATAAGATCACAAGGTATGACAAGAATTTTATAAGTCATGAGAATTAATTCAAAATTCAAAAATTCACGATATCTTATACATCCACACTTAGTTAATTACAAGCGTAAATAACTATGTGATAATAATAATAATAACAATAATAATAATAATAATAATAATAATAATTATTATTATTATTATTTTATTATTAAAACGTTAATGGAATACACAAACATTGCATGAGCTTTTAAGGCAAGTGCAAAATCACAAAGGAGTAATATGATTAAAGAAAGTTTCAAAAGCATCCATAGATTGAATGTGGGCCCATAAACGATCTTGTACTATGAATAGCTCTGGTTAGACCTAAAAAGCAAGAATTGTGCTAAGTTTCAGATTTGATTTAAGTTGACTTCTATATAGCCAATTTAAATTACGAAAATGTTCAATAGATTATGATCATTATTTTTATGAAATAAATAGAATATGATATGTTTTGATAGTACAAGAAAATGGTTTCTATTAAGATGAAAATGATAGATTTATTTTTGAACATTATAATAAAAATATATGCTTCATTTATTAGTTAGTATTTTAAAGTTTTAAAGTCTGCAAAAAATCATTTCGATCAAAGAAAACGGATCTTAAGTTTTAAAGAAAATGGATTTAAAGTTTTAATCAAAGCTTTTAAATGCATGATATTTTTCTTAAAAAAATGGCGAACACAGTTAATCATTGATTTTGAACACAAAAGCATCAAAGTTCATCATTTTGGAATCAAAACATGAAATCCATAAAGTATGGATAAGTTCATGAAAATTATTTTATGATAGTATGGAGTTTTAGTAAGACAATAATATAATAAGAAAATTAGACTTTATTTAACTATTTTTGGAGAGACCAAAAATAGTATAGTTTCAAAATTATAGTAATGTTTACACGAATTTCAAAGATTATGGGTCAAAAATTTGACCTACCCAACAACGACACGGATTAAAATGTTGTTGCAAGACAATGTCCGTATATTAAAAAAAACAACTAATGAAAAATTAGCCACTTTTTCTCTGTGCTATCACTCTTGCCTCTAACTCTAGTTAAGATTCCAACTTCCATTTTTGACACCTCCTACACCAACAGATAAATCATGACGAGCTGAGTCCAATGACATACTGTACCACCGTCAAATCCGCTGGAGTAGATCGCATTTTTCGGTTGAAGTTTTGAAAAACCCATTAACTTTTTGATGAGATATATCCATTGCCCGGCATCCGATCGATGTGACTTTTGTTCACATGTGAACCTCGTGAAGAGGAAAACACGACCCATACCTGGTTGCTCCTCAATAGTTGTCATAGAACTCTGCTTGTTTACCACTGCCCTGCACCATCATGGCCAATTGGAAGGACACCTTCTTAATGGTGGCGGCTTACACCACCCATCCCATTAGATTTGGAAGGAATCAGAGATAGAAAACCACCCAAAAAATGGATCTGATCCGCTACGACATGGTGGAAAACAATGAACACCCATCCGATCTGTCATAAGCCACATCATCCTAGTATTCCACGCAATGGCAAGGCACCAAACCGATGCCATTCGAACCAAAGATTGACAGGGAGTGTCATGTCCTAATCAATTTTATGCTACGGTGATCGATTGTCAGAGTTTCAAATTCACCATCATCGAACCTAATGAGGAGCTCCGATGATGCTTTCTCCATCAATGTCCACTCAAATTAGTTTCACCAAAACATTTAGAACACTTTGAGGAACAAAATACACAACCCAAATTCGGGGTTCCTTTGTCAAAAATAAGAGATTGAAGTCTTTACACCACTGATGGGTCTTCAACCCATGCTATTAGAGGCCGATTTTAGTGAAATTGGCTACACCAATGAATTTGGAAAGTCCAAAAACGATAGAAACTGAAGTTTCAGAACCAACCAAGGCTTGGAGCCACCGCACGCACTGCCCCGAGTGGCTAGTTTCTAACAACCTCAAGTTTCATGCTTTTGTACTTCCAATCAATGATTGGAGACTGCCTCCTAACTCGTTTCGATACCCAAACATGACAGTGCCATTCGTTTGAGCTAACTTCACTTTATTTGAAATCGTCCAGTAAAGTTGCACAGGATCGAGGCAACAGAGCTATGGTATCAGAGTCCAAAAAGATATTCCCAGTAGTTAAAAATATCCCAAAGAATTTTTAGCCTCCCATGTCCATCTAGGACCATTATTAAGGAGGCTGCTTAGTTTGTAGAACAAGCGATATACAACTGAACCCACTTAACTTGAAATCCATGTAAGTAGGATCTCACGCATAGTATGAACAGTTTTAAAGTAAAATATTTTACTATTTTCATATAAATTATGAAATGCATAATCAGTTATATGTTATGCTATGCTATGTATCATATTGTATTATGACAAGTCATCTCATGATATGCTACATTGAGTCAAGTCATCTCATGATATTCTACATTGAGTCATGTTACGAGTATGATTTACTAAGTTTAAGTTATACCATGTATTGTTATGTTATAATTATGTCATGTCAGTAAGTGAAGTATATTGTGTTAAATTATATTGCTTACTCACTTCAGTTAAACATTTTTAAAATTTATGATTTATCATTTCATGATGCTATGTAGTAACATTGCATACACACAAGTTAAGTGAAATAAATAAGACAAGATAAGTTAAGGATGCCATACTAACCTTTCAACTTACAAAAAGGTATTATTTTTCAATTTAGTTTAAGACCTTGGAATTATTGAGGACTTGGCGAAACCTTACCTCCCGAGGATCGTGTGTAACTGATACGAATACCTAGACCCCTTTAGTAAGTTAAGTTAAAGCTTAATTAATTAAGCATAAAAGAAGTCGATGAACAAGCATAAAATGTTCGTGCATGTTTTTCATAAAATGTTTTCAAATATGCTTTGCAAGTCTAATTTTCTACTAACTGAGCAAAAATTTATTTAAGTATTTTTATGTTGTAGGTGAAGAACCGGTCAACAATATTTGATGGACAATGGTGAGCAGCAGACGAACAGTGAAGATGAAAATAGATACCACTTATGCAAAAGTAATATATTCCCGTGTTTTAAGTTTATGAATTTTTTTACATTTTAAGTTTATGATATTATATGTATTTTAGTTTACAAAATTTTATTCATTTTAATTTACGAAATTTTGTGCTTTCTATTTTACGAACGTGTGCATGTATTAATAAAATTAAATGAAAGTACGTAAGTATGGTTTAGAAACTGAAGTTGTAGTTATACAACCTTAATTTAAAGAAGATTACTATTTTAAAATGTTGCAACAAAAATTGCAACAAATATACAAAAATTTCTAGTATAAAGTTTTAACGAGAATTAATTCTAGAAATGTTTTTAAAAGTTGATTTCAATTTAAAAAAAGATTTTAGATAATTATTTTTATGTTAGTAAGAAAATGTTTTAATCTAGAATTAGTTTTTCTTAATTTAAATTAAGGAATGTTTTAAAAGGCAATAGTTTTAAAAAATTATGAAACAATTTATGAAAGGTTTTAAATAATTATCTTTACATTTAAAAGGAAAGATTTATGAAATCATTATAATTACATTAAGGAAATTATTATTATGTTAGATTTGAAATGTTAGCCCTAAGAAATAATTATTATTTCTTTAAAAATAATTATTTAAAGAAATAATAATTATTATTTTGTTTAAAAAAATTTAAATTATTCTAAAATTTAAGTAACTTATGTTAAAGTATGTTTAAGTTCACGGTTATGTAACTAAGTAACGGCCACGAAAGTAAAGTCGTTACAATTTATACTTTTTCTTATAATTAAATATTACAGTTTAGTCTACAAACGTAGCCTTAACCAACAAAGACGAGCAGACGAAGACAACTAGCTTGCATATAATTATCCCTTAACTTGACAAATATATGCTACCACTTAAGAGTAAATTCCAATAAAAAAATAGACTTAAGACTAAGCTTGTTATTTTAATAATAATACAAAAAAGTAGAGATATGTGAAAAAGAATCTTCTTAAAAGACAAATAGCCTTCTTGTCAAAGTATTATTTTATAAAATATATCATGTTTTGATAAATTAAAAAAAAAACTATGTTCATCCATCAGTCTTCAACTAATGTCTATCAATAATCTATCAATCAATTAATTATTGACCATTGTATCAATAATTTTAATGGCTCTCGATCATTTTTTTAAATATGATATTTATTGAAAGAGGTAAATAAAGTATTCTAGGGATATATTAATTTTCATGAAAAGAATGAATATTAAATTTAACTTCTAAAAAATAGAAGTTATGTCACATTGACCTCTAAAATATAGAAAGGTATAGATTTGACCACTGAGCTTATCAAAACTGTAACTTGAATACTTTCGATAATGAAATGTCAACTCTTAATGGTTTAAAACAGTTTAGATCATAACGATACCTAAACATTGATAACTTAATTTTTTTAAAATCCTAAAATTGCAATTTGTAAACTGGTTTAGTTTTTTAAAAAATTTCTAATTGTTGTCTTTTAAGAGGTTATCATAGAAGTAAGAGTGTTTTAAGATGTTTTAGTCCATTTATAAAGCCATCCTTGATTTTAACAAGGGGGAAATAGACAAAGCACAACTGCAAAAATATATGGCTTGTTTCATGTTGAAAACAATTTTCATATTTTGTTGGAGAGGGTAGCAGGTGACCTCCTAGAAGCATCTCGTAATAGACATAAGTTGTAATGCATATACATACTTAAAAAGGATAGATGACTTATAGAGATCCTAGCATCAATTTTCACAACTCCATCTTTTCTGGTTGTCTTTGTTCTTGTAGACAGTGAAATCTACGGCCTATTTATTTGTGGGGTTAGTGGCCAATCTAACATCGTGATGATGAGACACATATAAACGGTAAAGCAAAGTGCAATAGGTAAATAAGAACACAAAAATAGGCTATTTGACTATGATGGTAGGGTTTTCATTATTCAAATGACAAAATACATGAAATGATAAGAAAGTAAAAAAGGGTAACCATGTGGCTCAATGTGTGGTGAATGATATCACACCCTATTAATAAGATAGGCTCTGTTAGACTTAGTGCCTTAAGGATTAAACAATGTCATGGTTTTGACATATTTCATCAATAAAGAGTTTATTTTTTATACCATATACCAATATTGTTCTCTTTATATTCATTTATGTTGAATGCATAATAAGCAAACTAAAATATGAGACTGTCATGTTAAACTATTAAGATCATGCATATGATGGATAGATTATGCGGAAGACATAAATCTTAGGGTGATAGTTTAAATATAAGTGGTCCGCAATTGAAGGAATAAAGTTGGACACTTTATTCATGTTAAGATTGTTGTATTGTTTACATCCGTAATAAGAGATGGCTTGTCTTGATCATCATAATAGAACTCCACTAGTAGAGACATTGGTATATTATTGTTAGTGACGATGTATTGGATCAGGACTAAAGATGAATTGATTTAGTTGATAGTTTTGTTTGAATAAATCAATTCACTTTATGTAATCATATGCATTTCTCTTAATCCTGAAATGGATCAATGAGTCCATGTTCAGTCCGTGTTCTTGACTTATACCTTTTGATATACCAAAGGGTAGACATCTTAAATTAAATAACGTTACGTTGGAAACATGACTTATAGTAAATGATGTAGACTCGTTATTCATATATGTAGAATCTATGGCTCTTTGGTAGAATTAATGATATCCTCTTATAGACATTGTCTTGGAATTCAAAAATTGGACTGCTTAGTCATTTAGATATATTGTGTGACTAGATGCGTTACTATTTGCATTTATTATAAATAGTAAGCATTCCAATGGTGAGATAATGAAACATAAGATAAATATAATCAGGAAGATAAAATGGGATTTGTACTTAAGCCGATTATGATTATTCTATAAGGATGTTGCATATCATGATATGTCATGGATGAAAAACTTATTGGAGTTTTGTAATATTGTATTTGAGAGTGCAGCTCTAAGCTTTTAGTGGAGTAGCTTTAGAGTTGATAATTATAAAATGAACATGTCGGGACATGACATTTTATAATTATAAGAGCTTGATCTATATATGTCCATCGGGTCCTCTTTGTCAACTCATATATTTTCATGCAATGACACATCTTGTTTTTTTTTTTTTTTTTTATAAATTAGTAACTTATGTTAATTCTACGATTGGTACAAATTAAGTTGATTGGATTATGACAATTCATGTTAGTTTATTAGTTGAATGAATTATAAAAAATCAATTCAAAATGAACTTGTTGGAGGATTTGTATTTATTCGATACGAGATTATCATTTTATGATTGTTTTAATCAAGTAACTATTGCATTGGGTTATTTGAATTAAAAACTAAGGCTCTATGAAAGATTTTGGTGTTAAATAAAATAGATAGCATTCCATGATGGGTAGAATTGGTCGGTTGGTGGGAAGGTCCACTGGCCAAACAAGACAAACTGACAGGCTAGTTATGTGCATCTACGAATCAATGAGAGTAAGTAAGGTTACGCATTCTCACATGGATTTTATCCCATTATACAAATTTAGAAACCCTTTTCTTGTTCTTATTGTCAAATAGATCACCAAGATTACTTGAGAAATTTAGAGAAAGTATTATAGAGAGAGAAATTCTAAAACTCTCATAGAATTATTGTTTAAAATCAAGAATAGTAATTTTTGATTTTCTCTTATGGTTAGAAAGAGGTTCATTACTAAGAGGAGAATCAAATGATGTGTGCCCACTCATATTCTAATAACAAAAAAGAGAATAGGAAAGAAGTTCAGTTGGTTGAGACTCTTTCAGTGCAATTCTCTCGTAGCAATTTTTTCATATTAATTCAACCAAAACTATGGTTACCCATTTGCTAAAGGTACAAATATCTGCAAATAATTTATTGTAGGTGACTCAAAACTATTCACCTCCTCCCTTAGTAGACGTCACAAATTGTGTTGTGCAGTAGCCATTATGTAACTAATCCAACCGATGTGTGTATGGCAAAAATCGACAACCAAGATTTGACTCCAACAATTCTCAACGTTCGGGATTGGATTTTAGAGAAATAATAAGCCATTGAATCATTAACAACATAATTATCATAAATGTTTAGAGTTTTTGGTTAGACTATAGGATATCCATAAGCGCGATATCTTTTCATTGAATCAAATTGAGTAGTCTATTTGAACATCATAAGCATTGTTGCTCATGACAAATAATCATACTATGATGAGTTAATATGTGTACTAGAAATCAATGCATTTGGAAGCTAGAGAAAGGTGTTTACAGTAAAAGTTGGTCCATTTAAGAGACTTAGAATCTTAACTAGAGAAAGATAATGATTGGTATTGACAAAGAGGAATATCTTAAGAGCTCAAGTTTGCATGGTTTTCAAAGAGGAAGATCATTGGGAAAAAGAAGGAACTCCAAACTTAATAACTGCAAAATAGATAGCCAGGTATTTTTGCTTGATCAAATAGTAACTCATTGTCAGGAGACTGAGGTTATCATACTGTTAGCAACGAGTCTATTGGGTCAGGGTCAAGGGTCAGGATGGACTTGCCATCAAGGTCGGCCAATGAACTGAACTCATTGTTAGAGCCAGGATTATGAGCCAAACATGCCGTCAAGGTTATCATACTGTTAGCAACGAGTCTATTGGGTCAGGGTCAAGGGTCAGGATGGACTTGCCGTCAAGGTCGGCCAATGAACTGAACTCATTGTTAGAGCCAGGATTATGAGCCAAACATGCCGTCAAGGTCGAGTAGACTGAGTTTAGGGCCAGGGTTAAGATGGACTCGCTGTCAAGGTCGTGTTTGCAAGCCAAATGCACCTCCAGGTCAGGTCGATGAACCAGACTCATAGTTGGGGCTAGGATTGTGAGCCAAACATGCACTCAATGTTGGATCAGTCGAGGTTAGGATCAAGGTCAGGATGGAGTCATCATCGAGGTCGTGTTTAGGGGCAAAACTTGGTGTCAAGTGTTAGAAATATATGCCCTAAGGAGTAAAAATGTAATATATTTTTGGAGATATTTTTATCAATAAAGAGTTTATTTATTAATCATGTACTAAATTGTTGTTCTCTTTATGTTCACATTTGTTGAATGTATGATAAGCAAACAAAAGTCTTAGACTATCATTCTAAACCTTTAGAATCAGGCATATGGTGGACAGATTATGCAGAAGACATGGTTTTAAAGGTGACAGTCTCAACCATAAGATCTGCAATTGAGAGAATAAAGTTGGGCACTTTATTCATGTAAAGACTGTTATGTTGTCTAGATCTCTAACGGGAGATGGTTTGTCTTGACCATCGAAGGTGGACTCCGTGAATAGAAACATTGACATATTGTCATAGGTGACGATGTGTTAGCTTGGGACATAAAGTGAATTGATTTAGATTAATAATTTTGCCTGGGCAAATTGATTCACTTTAGACAATTATATGTGTTGTATTGTAATCTTGACATGAATAGTGAGCCTATTGTCTTAACTTATGTCTTTTGATGTACTAAAGGGTGACATCCACATTTTATGTTGATACACATGCCGGTATGTTGGAGGCATAGACCTGTTATTCATAAATATGGCATCCATAACTCCTTTTCAGGAGTAGTTAATATCCTCTAATATGCGTTATCTTGTAATTGAAAAATTAGAGTGCTCAACAATTTGGATACATAGGTGTAACCAAATGGTATACTATCTTTGGATGGCAAGTTTTCTTATGGTGAGATAATGGAACATAAGATAAAAATAATTGGGAAGGTAAGACGAAATTTATCCTTAAGCTGATTATGGATAATCCTATAGGGATACAATACATTATGATATATCATGGAGCTTAGCTATTCAGGCTTCGTAATTCTATATAGTTTGAGAGTGCAGCTCTAAGCTTTTAGTGGAGTAACGTTTTATGAAATGTATATCTAGGATATTAGATTTCATAATTATCGGGAGCTTGAACTATATAGGTCCATCAGCTCACCTTTGCTAGCTCATAATAAATATTGTAATGATACCGTGTGCTTTTCCAATAATTAGTGACTTAAGTCAAATTATCAGATTGGTTGAAATTCGGTAGGATCAAATAATTTATGTTTGTTTATCGGTTGAATTAATTTTGTGAAAAAAATTAATTCAAGATAAACTCGTTGAATTATCAGGAATGTTTATTTTCCTAGAGATTATTTAGATATGACTGTTTTAATCAGATAACTTCTCTATTGGGTTATTTGAATTAAAACTGAGGCTCTATCCCAAGAATCTCTAGTGAGAAATAAAATATTTACAGGAATCATTTATTGTAAGTTTGGCAATTCGATCGTTAAGTTTGGCCTGTCGATGGAGTAAGTTCGATAGGTCGATTTGCCAGTTCGGCCTGCCGATCAAACAATTGTTGATCACATGTTTTTAGACACGATTTCTTATTGATATTGATTCTGATTCAAATTTTTAAGGCTTTATCTGATAAGGACTTACACCTAGGCCCAACCTCTATAAAAGGGGAGTAAGACTCATTGTTATTTAGATCAGTTGAGAAATCTAGTATAAGTACTTTGCTAGTGAGACTTTAAAATTCTCTAGAAAGTTGTTGTTAACAAATCACAAACTATAGCTTTAGGTATTTCTCACTTGGTTGCAAAGAGAGCCACCTATGGAAGAGCTGTATGAGTGTGCCCACACAGACACTGATTGTGGATAGAGGATAACAAATAAGACCAGTTGGTTGAAGCTCTTTTGAAATGCTATACTCTTCAAGGATTGCGGAGTCTTTAGCAAACAAGGTTAGTAAGATCTGGTTAATTTATGCATATAGCATGGAAACTTGTGTCTTGAAAAATACTTTGGTATGAAAAATTTTTAAAAATTCTACTACATACTATTGTTTAACAATTGGTATCAGAGCCAGTTTTTAC